>JACSYO010002143.1:1590000-1625000 GCA_016806645.1 Ophiodon elongatus
ACACACACACAGACACACACACACACACACCGTGATTAAAGACCAAGGCCATCTGGCGCTGTAAAGAGAGCGAGGGGAAAGCACCCTCATGGATGCTGATGCAAGCCTTGAGACATGTCCTTTATATCCTCCTTTGCTTCCTTCCTAAGTTCTCGGCTTCCTGTTTGCTCACTCGCATCCTCTATTCTTTGCCCCATTCCTCCCTCGATCTGTATCTTCCTCTCCCTTGCCTGTCCTTCCGCAATAAAACACCACATTAGAACCAAACTATCCATATTTGCTCATGTTTTGAAATGGATGTGGGAGATATAAACTGTGTAACCACCAGGTACCTCTTTTCAGCCAGCAGCACTTAACAGATGCTCAGGGAGATTGCTGGTTGTAGCTCCTGCTATTACTGTGAGACTAATGAAAATGGGTGTGAAGCACAGCAGCATTTCACTGAAAGTTAGAGTATTATTCATGAGAAAAGACTCAACACTTTGGGGATTTTACATTTTGAAAAATAGGAAGATAAAGTCATTCTGGAAAATTCCCAAAAGGAGGCGGAAACTGCAAAGGTGGGTAGCTATTATTATTATCTTTACTAAAGGTATCAATTCTTTGAAACTTAAGGTACATTTTTCCCTCCAAATAGCTATTTGTGTTTGATCGCAATTATAAAAACTACTCTTTCAATATTAGACCTTTAGTGTTCTATGGGGAAAATCAAAGACTAAATGTGTTCAAATTTAATAAAGACCAAGCTGAGAATATATGCTGGTTGTTCGGAATCAAGTAAAGCTGAAAGTAAGTGCTCATCTTGGCTCCCTGAGGCTGAAACTTAAAATAAAAACGTTGTGCAGTTCAAGATTCAAAACTTAGTTATAACAGCTGGAGAAAAATAACCAAATCAGCCATTTGCCATCGTAAAATATGCAGCAAAATAAGAGAATGTACGCTTAGGCTAAATTGTCAAGTACCAAGCTAGTTGTTGGCCCCATAATTGATGGAAACTACCCTCATTCCTATATGTTTAAAACATATTTTTCACTTATCTCAACACACTGTGTGAACGTATTCATAATGTTAGAAAGTGAAAGTAATTAAAATGTATTTAGTACAGCACCTTTCCCAGAGCAAGGACACAAAATGCTTCTCAAGAGTAGCATTCTTAAAAATGTACAATAAAAACAGTTAAAGACTCTTAAAATAAATCCTGAGCTTGATGGGAAGCCCTCTGCAAAGAAGATGGGATGGCTGTGGCGCGAGTCGTCCTGCTCGACCTGACCAACAGCCTTGCATTCGATCGCTCACCGTTACCCAACAGGATCAGTGCCTTGCATGCAGGGGGTGCAGCGGTGCAACGATAACCCCGTGCACAGACGGGTTAAATCCATCATTTATCGCCAGCTGCAGTGTGTGCACGAAACAGGCTACCAGTGAGTCACCAGTTCACCCATCGGGGAGAGTTAGCAGCCACGATGTTGCGTGCACTGTGGTGGACACACGCAGCCTCTTTCCCAGTGAGTCACCACCGCATCAATTAGTGTGTAGGTTGTCAGCTGTGCGTCTCTGTCAGGGTTTCCACCAGTGTGTCCGACGGTGAGTATGAAGTCATCAGTAACATTACAGCTGTGAAACGTGGCAGTGCAGCGTACAGTTTATTTGACAGAGAATAAATGCTCTCACGTCACAGACATAACTTACTTACCTTAACTCATGTACATCATGCACTTATTTGAAGTCAAACCATGATCTTTTCCTCATTCAAGTACTTTTGTTGCCTATATCTGACCATATAGTTTTGTTTAAATTCATAATGTTGACCATGTGCTGAAGTCTGCCGGACTAAATTGACCTTTAAGGGGTACCAGTGTGTTAAAAGTGACGCCAAGGGGTCCTGACCGAGTGTACGTATGTGATGCGTCTGGAGCGATGTGGTGCCTTGCCATATGTTTTAGTAGAAAAAATAACTCTTCTTTTAAATGAGTGTTTTCCCCCGACTCTACCTACAATACATTTCTATATGGGTTCTATAAGGTGTGCTTTTATGAAAAAACTTTGTTTTGTCTGTAGTCTTGCTGTTTAGTACTCCATTTCACAAAGCTATACACGACTACTGTATATAGTCTCACTAGTCATACCCCCAGAGGGGGAAACATTGCGGAGTTAAACCAACCTATGCTTGACTAATCTAAGGTATACTGCATTTTAATATGCCAAGTTATATGCTAATCACCAGGAATGGGATGCTGAACACCTACTTAAATGCAAACATAGGACCCTCCATCTGTCCCTGGGGCGAGAGAGGAGGAGGTAATTTACATGATTAATTACCTATACCTAACAAGCACTGGTGGTGTTCAGGGCTCCCAGGGTTCCTCACATAGGATGTTGATGATGGCACGCGCGCGTGCGTGTGTGTGTGTGCGTGTGTGTGTATGCGTGTGTGTGTGCGTGTGTGTGCGTGCGAGTTCAGCTTTGCATCCCTATTCCAGACTCCATAGTCTAGTCAGGTAATGATCTATAATTAATGATGCAGTCTAATTTTGCAGTCTAAGAGTTTTATTAGGAATAGAAAAAGTTGGTTCCAATTCGATTTTAACATTTTAACTTAACTTCTCAAGTTAAACTTTACAAAATAGAAAGCAAGTTACAACAAACTCTCACTTTATTGCTGCTTTGACTCAAGAAAGGCTTCACAACATTTTGTCTTAGGGAACTAGTACAAGTTCAATTCCTGTTAACTTGATACTATTTTCTAATTCATTATTAAATGAGAAACCATTTTTGGTGCTTGCTTGACTTAAACACCTCAACGTCCTGCTAACCCACCTCTTTATTGACCTCTGCATCACTGATCCTGGCCATGTACTGCATATACTTTTTGATATAATTGCTGCTGTAGTGAAGTCAAAGTCAATATGAAAACCAGGTAGTTAAAGCCATGTGAGGCAAATTTGTGATATTGGGCTGTATAAATAAAATTGACTTGTTTTTTAGTGAAGTTACAGAGACCAGAGCAACTTGCTTCAAATTGAGAAAATATATGAAAAAGTTGAATGTGGACTAAAGACGAGCCTTTAGCACTACAGGAGGATGGATGTTTTTCATATTTAATAGTTGTGAAAACATTTGACTTGTATCCCTCGCAGACAGGAAAATCCAACATTCTTTAAAACAGGAAGCAAAGAAAAAAAAAAGTGAAAAAAAAGACTTAGTAGTACAATCTCAGCACAGCAGCAGTTATGCTGCAGTGTAGCTCTCTCCATCGTTCTCTCTCTCACTTTGAAACTGACTAGAGACATATGGACTGGTTCATTACCTGCAATATGGCATAGCAGCTTCCACATGGGGCATGTGTGTGTGGGAAAGTGCACAAGAGTGTCTAGGTGCATGCAGCTGTGTAGCAATGTGTTTGTGAGAGTGCCTATTAGTGCATATGAGTGTGTGCATGTTTCTTCCAGCAGGATCTTTTTGCACGTGTGTGTGTCTGTGTGTAGGTAATAGGCTGCACCACAATGCCAGTGTTGTGATTAGGCAGCAATCAGAGGCTAACAAGCTTTAGATAGGACACATCAACACACACTGTCCTTGGAGAGCACACTGCCACACATCCTCGCCGAGGAGATGGAATGACATGTGTGCACACAGTAGATTTTATTTCTATAAAGCCATGCTTTCATTAACACACACACACACACACACACACACACACACACACACACACACACACACACACACACACACACACAGGCATACAGACACCGACATACACACAGAGACACTTATAGGGAATTAACAGCAGTTTCGAGTCAGTGAATGTCAAAAGTTAAGCATAAAATGTTCGTAAAACATTGACAAATATATGCGGTATCAATGCTTACTAATTTATGCATGAGGTATGCTGGGAAAAGAGAGACACATAGATCCATATTTCGCTTGAAGCTATGTAGCAGGAGAAATGATAATTTGAGGATGCTGATAAGGAAAATACTCAGGTACATCCTTGCTGTCTTAAAGTGACATGATTCACTGGTAGAATCTCATAAGTGAAACATTATCTTCAAGCAATCTAATATTTTCTCTACATTTTCATGTAAAGAGAAAAAGCCCTGTGTGACTCCCTTCGTCGACGCTGTGGAGTCCCTCCGCTTCCTGGGCTCCACCAGAACCCAGGACCTTAGGTGGGAGCTGCACATCAGCTCTATCACAAAGAAGGCTCAGCAGAGGATGTACTTCCTGAGGCAGCTGAAGAAGTACAACCGGCCAAAGACAATGATGGTGTATTTCTACACTGCCATCATTGAGTCCATCCTCTGCTCCTCCATCAGCGTCTGGTACGCTGCAGCCACTGCCAAGGACAAGGGCTGCTGAGAGGGTGATTAGCTGCAATCTGCCGTCCCTCCACGACTTGTTCGCCTCCAGGACTCTGAGGCGGGCAAGAAAGATTGTAGCCGACACCGCTCACCCTGGACACAAACTGTTTGAGTCCCTTCCCTCTGGCAGGAGGCTGCGGCCCATCAGGACCAAGACCTCACGCCACAAATACAGCTTCTTCCCATCTGCAGTTGGGTTCATCAATAAAGCCCGTGACATCCACTGACTCAGACACTTACATCGTCAGGACAACGTGTTCCTGTTACACACCCTCGCACATCTTGTCTCTATTAAGATACACATGGCACTTAAATAATATACTTGTTTTAACGTATTCTTTATTTGTTTGTTTGTTCACCATATTTTATTGTAAATTTTCACATGTTCTATTTTTAAATAATGTGTAGTGTTTTACTGTTACACACCAAATCACCTAGCCAAATTCCTTGTACGTTTAACATACTTGGCAATAAACAGTTTCTGAAAATAAGACAAGTCAACTCCAGATATGCCAAACGTTCTTAACCATTCAAATTTGCCCTTACCAAGGCGTGCAGAATGATGAATCCCACTTGATCATAAATTGGAGGCTTGCGGTTGATTGTTTATTATTAGCAGAGGCAACGCCCCCTAAAGACAATATGAGGGCAGGTGTTGTGCCATGTGCATATACTCTCTGGCATATGCCTAAGACTTGGGCTCCCAGATTGGGATAAATGGACCAATAGTATGTCTTTGGCTGCAAACTTTTATGTGCATTGCAGAGTATATTTGGTTCGGTGCCGGCAGCACAGGAATGCCTGTTCAGATTAGCTTTCGTGTACCCCCCCAAAATTCTCAAAATTCATTATATTATTATGAACATTAAATATGATTAAAGTGTATTGATAAATAATGAAAACTGTAATGCTGTCTGACGCAACCCTTGGGGGCTCGGACCGAAAGGACTGAGTGGAATCCTCCGGAGGCTGCATTACGCATGGTCAGACGCTGCCAGAGTAAGGTTATATTACTGCCATTTAGCGAGAGAGGGCCCACCAACGTGACTCTGAATTAACCTTCGTCTACACTCCCACACACAGCGGGATGAGTGCAGCATGGAGGAAATGAAGTGTTTGGACACTCAAAGAGTCCTTGTCAAGTTGTCGCTGCAGGATCTCCAGTCAAGCTTGCTGGGTTTAGTCCAATCAGAATGTGGCTCATTTGTGAACAGCCTCTCAGAGCCTAGCTGGTCCCGCCTACATTAGCTAACTCTTTACTAGGTGTATTTGAGACCCTTTTAGACGGGAATTGATCATTGTTATTGGGTGAAAAGTAAAGATATGTTCTGCAATTGATCGACTCCTTTTTGGTAGTTGTCGATGACTACTAAAAGGCAGCAGTCTTGAATGTCCTACTCTCGACCACACTTAATATTTTCTATTAGTTAAGGCAAGAGTGAAAATAAGAAAACATTGGTAAATCCCAGAAATTAATGGGTACTAACGAAATAAGATCAAATCCTGAGGAAAATAAGAGAAAATGTGTTCATATATTGCTTCCTGCATTAAGCCCAATGTCATTCAGGACTAATTTTCAGCAGTTAAGTTGCTGTATGTATGAGCCACTGTCATCCCTACATTTTGACTGACAGACAGAAATTCAACCTATGTCCTTGAGCCATTTCAACAACCAACACAATAATCAGTCAAGGGTGAAACAACAAATACAATGTATCGGGGACCAGCAACCTGTAGAGCTGGCTCCATGCTTATTTTCCATATGAATTATAGTTGAGTGTTACTTTGATCAAGTCCATGATTTCACCAAAATAGAAAGCCAGAGGGAGGGAGAGAGAATAAATAGGGGTCTCAAGTTGCTGTGCTGAATGTGTGAGAGGAGATTGGGCCCCCATATCATAGAAAAAGCACACAGGTAAGACAAACCTAATGCAGTCTCAATGCTACAAGGAGATTTAGAGTAATTCTCTCTCATCTCAGTCTAAAAGAATATACAAACCGGAACCCCAAACAATACATTTGGTGTGTGAAAATGTTTAATTAAGGGTCTGAACACCATAAAGAGGACATTGTTTAGGAATTGAAGTACAAATGCAACCAAGATGTCAGAAATAATAGAAAGTGTATTCCGTCCACGGTCTTATATAAGAATCAAAAATTAGATCCTTATGACACTGCTTCTGCCGACCCGAACGGTGTGTGTGGGCACGACTCTGGCAGTGTGTGCGCATTTAAGAGCATGTACTTACAAGTAGGCGTGTTTGTGCATGCAAATGTGTATTTTGGAAACATGGCGAGCAGCAGAGCATCAATGAGCGCAAGTAAATCAGTGTGTGTGTGTGTGTGTATGTGTGTGTGTGTGTGTGTGTGTTCTATAAGAGCATGGTGAGTGTTTGGTACAGAATTCTCAAGCCCTGCCAACTGTTAAACCTTGTTTTTCTGCCAGAGCCTGCTGTCAGCTCCACCTGTGCCATGAAAAGACACACACAGGGACACACAGCTTTGCAGCTGTCTCACCTCAGTGCAAACACAGAGGGAAAGGACACGCTTCAGGTTTTAAAACAAGACCAAGTTCAGCAAGCACAAGATATGTAAAAAGATAACTGTGGAGGGAAGAGAGAAAAGAAGGGAAATTTGAGTGTACTTGAATGAATGATTGCATGTTAGTGGGTTCAGAAGGACAGCAGAAACTTTTAGGTCTTGAAAGCTTGTGTTGTTCTGAAGGACGAAATAACATACACTTATTCAATCACTTTAAATGCATACTGACCTCTCTTATCTAAAAAATATGTCAGCACAATCTCTCCTGACTTTCTGTCTTATCTCTCTCCATTTTATTTTAAATAGTCTACCTCTCTCAGGGTTTTCCCTGGGATCTTAGAGCGCTTAGGAGCTCTGCAGCCGTTTTTTTCTCTAAAATGTGTTTCACATCATGTTGAACCATTATTATTACTACAGATAAAGCCACAAAGCTTAAAGACAAAACCTTCTATGGTTGAATCATCGTTTTATTATTGAAAAAGTATCACAGCGTTCATCGGAACATTTAATTATTCTGGCAAGGTTTGCCCTGTAAATACATATTCTATAAACCCAAAGAGAATATTAAAAAAAACTTCTAAATTATGTTTCGTTAATTGCATTTATTTGAAGGGGGAAAAAAGTACTGATATAATATTCACTGATTATTTTACATAAAGGAGCGTGCTAATGCAAATTTTGAAGCAAGCCGGGTAGTTCAATAGACTTAGACAATAGCCAGTCGAGGGGCGGGGCTTAGTAAAGGGTCAATTACTGCGGTCACTCAAGGCAGCACTGCACGTGTCAAACTGACACTAGTGTGGTACGTGGAGCGTCATGGTTTGACGTGTAAGGTCACTGACCAAGCTGTCCTCTTTGACGAGTTGGGAGAGAGAAATAAGCCCTGGACAGAGGGAGACAGAGGGAGAAATAACATCTGTCCAGTGTGGGTGGTGTGTGTGTGTGTGTGTGTGTGTGTGTGTGTGTGAGAGAGAGTCGGTAAGAATCTGGAGCATACTTGATTTATAATAGCGCCCATTCCCTGAAGAGTCAAGATGGCGGCTGACCTGTTTTGGGGTTCACGAGAGTTTAACGTGCTCACGTTAAAGAGAAAATCCCATGGGAAATTAAGCAAATAATAACTGGTCTGGCTTTCATACTCATCATGACTGTAAAAAAAGAAATAAAAATAAAAATAAAAAAACAGTAGAGTTTATTCATCAGCCACAGGAGCGCACAATCGAGGCATACTACAATGTGCCAGGGCTGAGCCTCATACTGCTCAGGCTGAGCACTGGACTCAGTGTTTTTGTATTTTATGTGAGCCAGACAAGAGACTATTTGGTTAAAACAGATCGGTGATGCTGGTTTGGTTAATTTATCTCTGTGAAGTTTGCGGAAGTTATGTAATATAGCCCAATGTGTTTTATGTGGAGTGAGCACTACGCCGCTTAAAAAATAGCCACTTGAATGCTACGTTGTTTAACTTAGGAGAAGAATTTGGGCTTGAGTGGTCTGTTGAATTTGGCATGCAGTTGACACAACCGTCATCATTTTGTTTGAATAGATACTCATCTCCTGGAATTTGCTCCTAGTGTTCTTCACCACTTATTTTGAAGTAGGAAATAACAGAAGTAATAGGTGAATCAGCTTTAAAAGGTACGTATCCTATTTTTAAATAAGTGCTGTGTGGTGAATCTAATTTATGCTGATGGGAAGAGTGGTTCATTGGATTTAAGAAAATATTTGGAAAAGCAATTGATGAATATTTAAAGGAACTTTAATAGAAACATCAAGCAACGCAAGTCTCAGAGCAGGAACTTAAGTTGTAAAAAAAGGTGATGATGGGGAGAGAAAAGAGACAGAAGACAGGGACAAAGATCAAAACAAGATGGATAATGGTGGCAAAATGTAAAGATAAAAATGATGAATGGGAGAAAGCAGTAGGGAAAGACAGAAATGTCTCAGAATCAAATATTTTTTTAAATGTAAGTCAAATTTATTTTCTGTATGTGAATATTCTGACAAATGTCTGACTGTTTTGTCTTCCACGATTAAGCCCAGTTTCATAAGGGTCAAACACAATAGAATACAATCAAAGGGATGATATTATTAGGGACTGTACTTCGAGCAGAAATAATGTAATTGAGCATTTAATTGTACATTGCGTTAGTGGTCATAAAGTGACCAAACTAGCCCAAATCACTTTGGTGACAAAGAAATTCTACAATTAGGCCAACTTTTGCCCAGATAACAAAGAAAAAATAGCTCAAAGAAGGTTGATTTAAATGTTTCTTGGCAACCAGATGTTATTAAATTAGGATTGAGAGCATGTCTTTCATGTTCGTCTCATATGTTGTATGTTATGGAGACGAACCTAGCCAGGGAATTGGTGTGGTGTTCAATACAGCTTTAGGCTTTAGGTTTATTCTCTTTATTTGAAGACACACTGATGATTTTGCTAAATGTTTGGTTGCTCTGCTCCAGTGCATATATAGCTACAACATAGCAGTTGCAAAAGTTGCAACTTTCAACTTGTATTTGCAAATCGGTAACTATACTGCAGAGCACTATCCGAAAAGTTGATAATAATTTTGTTCTCACTGAAAACTTCCAGTTTGTCACGCACCGCATAATACAATATGAAATCAGCACCAAAAACGGAACCCAAAGAGAAAGAGACCGAATGAGTTGGAGCGGAAGCTGAAAATGGACAGAATGTATCGTTCACGAATCAAAAGCCCAAGAGGGAAGGAAAAGGAGGGAGACAGAGGAAAGGATGAGCACGTAAACAGGTAGCCATGACAGCTGGTATTTGGACATATGCTTCTTTGTACTTTGTGATCTTGTTTTTAGACTTTCCGAAGATCTATGCACACTTAATGTGGCAGCATGAGGTAGAGACAAATGAGGATGAGGTTTCAGAGTATCATGAAGTTTGCTTTTCAAAGTTGCACAACTTTCAGACAAGTTTCTGGAGTAAAAACATTGAATTGGAACTGATATTCATCTGTGAACATGTTCAAAAACACCAACTGGCAATAACTGTGAACACATCCTTCAATAAACAAGAAGAGGCATTCTGTGAGTAGTGGTTTGTCTCGAGATACCTCTGCTGAAGACTGCTTTCAACAGACTCCGAGTTTGAATCCAATTGAGTTTTTACATGCTTTCTTGAGAAATTCATAAAGAATATAGTTACTCGAGCACAAAGCCAGGACGCTCTCTGATATCCTCTCTGTTTTCTTCCATCCTGTTGTTTTCACAGCAACAATGTGGATGTATTTGTTAACAATATAGTGATTAAACAAATATGCATTCTGCCCATCATCCTTGCCTGCTATACGAGTCTAGTTGAAAAATGCCTGGGTTGAAGCTTTAATCAATCTAGATTGGGGCGATGATGAGGTTGATTGAATGCCATAGTCTGTCTGGGTAATGTAGAAAAACAAATACCTGTTGAGACTATAGACAGAGGCTCTATTTGTCACACTTTTGATTGCTGCATGTCAAATAACTGGACCCAAAGGCTGACTCAATTCAAAAGTTTTAAAGTGGTACATAAAGAAGTAGAACATTTGGTCAAGCTATTGCAGTGAAATATGGTAAACATATTCAAAGTGGTTGAGGCAGGCAGCTAATCAGTCTGCCTGTAGGATGCTGGCAACAGGGAGTGAGACAGGAAACAGACTACTGCCAGGTAACAGGCGAACAGGTGAAGGTAACAGAAAAGTCTGGAACACTACAGTAGCTTGGCAACACACGATAGACTATCTGGTAAACTGCCCACCATAGAAAGGCTGGTAGATGGAATATGAGACGGCTGAGCAGGCAGGGGATCAGGTTGTGTGATTTCCAGAGGACAGAAACTCACCGAGGGCCACCGGATGGCAAATGAGCCATGACTGGGTCCACAACCCAAAAAAAGAGCTAATCTTCTCCTATGAAAAAAGTGGAAGAGATGTGGCTTGAGGAGGTAGATGGGGTGACTGGTTGAGCGTACGAAGCATGTGACCTAAACACCGGTGTCTGTGGATTGCATGCCGCCGCCGACCGTCAGCATTGGTTTCTTTAAAGCCTGAAAATGGCTTTCATCAATACTTTGAATAATGACAATGTGAAAACAATGTGACAATTTGAAAGAGGCCACTCATAGCGATGAACCTCCTCCTGTGGCCGGCGTTGACGCGGTGCGCCTAAGGACCGCACTCAGTGAAACACAAGAGCAGAGGATACATTAATGAGGATATTAATTATTGCGTGAAATTCTAGTTGTAGCATTCATTCAGCGCGTCGCCACTGCAAAATTAATAAAGGGGAAACACTGAGTGTGTCGTAGATGCGGAAAAACTAAAAAAATTGCATAACTAATCTTGTATTAGCTTTTTATCCACTGTGATGTCGTCGCACTATGAGGCATTTCACTTGCCCAAGGCACTCAGGCAATCCTTATTGTTGAGCCATGACTGCAGACTGGATTTGTCACAAACGGTGACAGACAGTGACAGCTGACTCATATGAACGGGCCTTCCTTTAAAACCAAAACGTCCTCTCCTTGCACTTCTCGTACTCCTGAACATCCAGTAACTACTATTTCACATTTCTGTTTTTTTGTGTTTGTTTAATTTGCTGTGAAGGCAAAACGTGAGCAGGTGAAACACTGGTACTAGTTTTTTAGCCACTTCAGCGTAGCGGAAGGAGATCTTTATTGCAACTTCAGCAATACGTGCTTCCTTATGTTCTAAACAGCTCTGCTCGCTCACCCTCTGTGGCACACTATCCTTCAGTGTTGATAGGCAATTACTTGTGATAGGTAACCAATCAGAGAATGATGTGGGCGGGACATTGAGTCAGACTACAGAGTGGTGATGACAGACAGACAGGCGGCTGCATCAAAAGCAAAGTAGCACATTTTTTCAATAAATAAATCTTATCGGCAATCGGTTAAAAAAATTGTGATTCAGAAAAATTGCTGAATATCACAGTCGATAATCAACCAAGCCGTAAAATGGTTGATACTATGATGAAACTATTCCCAGATAATTTTTTAAGCCTGCTATTTCATTTCATTACATCTGTGAGTTAAAGATGACATAACCTCAAGAATAATTCAAGACAATACATTGGTTTTAGACATTCAGGATTAGGAGATTTTTTATCAATTAGCTCTACTTCCAATCAAAGCCGGTTAGTTTTCCTCCAATTCCAGGGGACCATGTGGTACCCTGTCTGCTGTATGCCCAGGGCTTGAACTGTTCTACTGCAGCACAGCATATAGATGCATCTATCCACACACAGTGAGCACAGATTTTGTATACACTACTCTTGTCAGTAGAATCTCATAGCACTAAAACCTCCTATTAATGTGAAGCCCTCCCTCTTTCTTTTATCATCTATGGCCATCTCCGCTGATGCCAGATTATTCTCCCCTCTCCAAAGTGCTGATTGCAGTCAGACACTTCACAGGATACCTCATCATACAGAAATGGAGGCCCTATTTTTAGGCTAATTTCATCCGTTTTTATAGTTTTTTTTTCTTTTTTTAATTCTATAGTCACCCTTTTGTTCAGGTTTTTAACAATGAAGTAACCCAGCTTGGGGCGAGCAGGGATCGGAGAGAGTAGAAGGAGGAAGACAGCACGGTAGGAAGAGATTGGAGCGGCGAAATGAAAGCCTGCATAGTTGACGAGAAGATTACGCAACCTATGGCAAATTTCCAACAGTAAGAACGTTTAGAAGACAAGAACGGAATTAAAAGAAACAACACATGCACATGCGTGCACTCACACATCAGTCAGTTCAGAGGCACACTTTTGGCCCGTGCCTCCAATCCCCCGCACCTATTTGTTTGATGATTATTGGACACCACCTTGGTGAGAGTTAATCTGGTCAGAAAGAGGGAGAAAGACACAGAGAGGGAAAACGAGCAAGAGTGGATAAATGGCAACTCCCGATTGTTGAATTGTTCCTCATCTCCTCCCATTATTGCTTTGGGGGGGGCTCAGAGCACGCGCGCACATAACGCTCGCATGCACTAACACACATCCACTCATACACACACCTGTCAAAGGACACCATTGAGGATGGTAAGTGAGTCGACTGCTGCCAAAATGGCTGCCTTTTGTTTACAAATCTCATTATCCTCTTCAGTTCATGGTGAGCACGATGAGTAATTACACCACCAGTGTACAAGTCACACGGATGGTGTAAAATTCACACTCTAGTAGGGTGGATAATAACTCTTGGTAAATACACACCACTTGCTCGGTGAAGAGGCCATTGCTCACAATAGAAAGTAATAAGGGTGTAAGGATCCATACCATTCACTGAATGTGAAAACATATGCTAAAAATAATCTTTACCGTACGCAAGCGCTGCCATTAACGTCACGTCGGGATAACATCTTGCAAAACAAACTAACTTTGCATCGTAGTAAAGTGGAAAAATAAATAAATATTTATGAATTGAATTCATCCGGAGAGATTCACTGAGGTTGCCGTTTGTAGGAAAGCCCTGCTTCATATGCACGCTGTTATACACATTCATAATGGCCATTCAATACAGATACTTTTCGGCAGCTGCTAGGGTATAATTGTCAGCACTTGAAAATATTTTATATTGGACATCAGAGATGGATATTTATTTCCTTTATCCAACTGTACTTTCCCAGCTGGTATTAAGTCTCAAACTGGAAACCTTGTACAGCTGTAACACCATCCATTTATTTTGAGTTCAAACAAAGCAAGTCTTTCAATGGCTCCCACCTGAAATCAACCTTCAAACACCGCCAGTGGTAATGCCTTGCTTCACTCTGAGCAATGCATTTGGTCAAAGAATAAACAAATGGGATGTATTCACATTTGTTCATCACCTGTCTGCAAAGAAATAACTCATAATGCTCCTCGGTAGAGGTGGAGCTCTCAGGAAAGACACACCAATGTCATGGCTCAAGCTCTAACCTTAACAAACATAAAGCCAGCTTACTTCAGTGTACCAAAGAATGTGCAGTCAATGATGCTGTATCTGTCTGACACCCTTTGCAGTACATTTATCAAAGCAATATAATAATAATAAAATACCTGCGCTTTTTCTCTTTTGAGTCATATCATATACAGTACCCATAGGGAGGTGTCAGTGTTAGTTAAAGTGAAGGAACGAATGACTAACTCCCTGTGCAAAGGCAGAGAGTAACAGGTTGTGTGTGTGTGTCTGTAGAGACAGCTTGTGACAGTATGTGTATGTGTGTGTACATAAAAAAAAATTTGTATGATGTTTACAGGACAATCAGCTCATCTTCACGCTCCAGAGGAGGCATAAAAAGACTTCCCAATATTGATGTTTTACTGTATAATGTTCAGATTTTCTTACACGCTGACACTCATGCATAAAGTATTTCCATCTAGTGGTATGAAGTCTGCATTACTTCCTGCAGTTAATGTGTGGCTCTAATGGGTGAGAAAGTGTGTTTCAAGCATTGCTATCCGCAATGTTCGGCAGAGAGAGTATCTCATACATTATGTTTGGTGAACCCGAAAACCAAACCAGAATACTGATTGTTAATTATATGCTCTGTTGTGAATTGGACATAAGAACATAAGAAACTACATAGGTCAATGTAAAGTTCATCTAATTACATCACTGCCTTGAAAGAATATGAAATCTGGCACTATGACACCAACTCCATAGATACTAAGAAACTTTTTGTTCTGTAGGTGGTGTGAGGAAAAGTTAAATGCAAAAAAAGAATGATTGACAGAATTAACAGGTCTTATTGGACTTTGATTCAGGACACACTCTCTCTGCTATCAGATTCTTTTTCAGAACTAGGAGAGCTTTCAAGAATGCATTTTTAACTTGCAAAGTAAAGTTTTAATGGGTTGAAGTGGTCTTGTCGCATCTGATTTACACACAGAAATGTTCACGTAAATTAGTTTGACCCTAAGAGCACGTTCATTTTGTGTGATCCAAAATATCACTAAACCACAGATATTATCTTGTCATGTTCTTAGAGTTCTCATGGGATGAAACCCTCAATGTTGGATTTTGTCCTATGTGCTTCATGTCACATTATTCATGTTAATATTATATTGTAGCTTATGTTTAATAACTATACTTTCTCGTCATATGAGCCATGGCTAGAACCTATAGACAGCAGACTTTTTGATTAATTAGATGATATTCATGGAAACACTTTATGCCTGTTACAAATTTTGTAATTTTCTATATAAATTATGGGTAATATGACTTAATATAAACTCACATTGTTGGTTAATGTTTATAAACACATCATTAAAAATGTGCCCCACCCTTCTGGCTCAACGAGAAAGCGAGCAAGAGAGAGAGAGAAAGAGAAAGAGAGAGAGAGAGAACCCCATGGTGGTCGAGTGAGCTAGAGAATTAATAAAAAGAGGGACCGGGGTTAGTGAGAACAAAGCGGTGAATCAAAAGAATATAATGTAATTTTCTGATTGTTACAAGTCTGTTACGATCTAAAGCACAAACCTCGTCCAAAACCTGCGGGAAGGTGCCGGATTTTGAATGAATGCAGCCTAAACCCCGCTCCATCCTGCTTTGGCCTGTCTGTGTCAGGCCTGTGAGTTCTGTGAGCCTCAATACGCCAAGGGGCGTGACTAAGCGGCGGTGTTTGACCTGGGAATGAGAACGGGCTGCACACCCTGCTTATTGGCTGGGGGTTACGCCCCTATGTAGGGTCCAAATGCCCTTTGCTGATGCCCAAAAATGTCCCCAACACAGCAAAATAATGAGAAAAGAGCAAATACGGGCAGAGTGCAGGGCCTCTTCCGATACAGACACCACCGCAGGCTTCTAGTTGGTCATAAGTGATCATTGAGTGGGATGCATTTTGTATCAGTCAATACATTATTTGTTTTTTTTAACTGTTGCATATTATATCTTTAAAAGTAAGTGTTTTGCAATTCCCTCATGACAAGCAACTTTAAAAAGCAACAGGACTTACACTTTGTGTGGAAATGAACTGCAGCGACTCCGTAATTGAGGAGAGAGAAAGTGAGAGGCAGCTGAGGCAACAGACAGAATGTACATGTCTTATTGTCAAGCTGTCAGGAAAAGTAATTAAAAAAGTATCTGCCTTTGATTCTGTGATGAAGTGGAGGCAGAGGAATGATGTGGAAAACTCAGGTGATCACGCTGAGGGAAATTATTATACATGAGTTTATTTTAAACATATATTGATGCACTTGACATATTAAAAGCATATGTGTGTGTGTGTGTGTGTGTGTGTGTGTGTGTGTGTGTGTGTGTAGTAACCTCATTATGTGTATACTGTATGTGTGTGCATTAATTCATCTGTGTGTGTGTTTGTGTTTGTGTTTCACTGTATTTTTAAATGTTTGTGTGTATGTGTGTTGTGTGTGTGTGTCTCTGTATGTTCCCCATGGGTGCATTCACCAACTCCCCATACTGGGTTGCATTATTGTATTGATTAATTGTCATTGGTAACTGATGGCTGCAATGAGTCGTTTTCTTGTTCTATGTAGCGAGTGGAGATCTACTAGAGAATGAAATATGCCTTCAGTAATTGGTTTTAAATGGAAACGCTGACTTGGGTGGTTTGAGAAGTTTACCGCATTAGTGCGGAGGTTATTGTGTGTGTAGATGTACCTGTGTGATGAGCGTATGTGTGTTTTAGCTCGTTTGTACGCTTGCGTGTGTGTGAGTGTGTGTTCTGTACGTCTCCATCTTAGGTGGAGTTAAAACTCTCATTAATTGCTCGAGGACTCCATTAGCCAGGCTGATTACCCCTGCATCAAACTGACGGCTTACCAGCAAGCACGCGCACACATTTACACGCGCACACACACACACACACACACACACAAACACAAACACCTGTGGTAGTTCTATGGGTAAAAATAACATCACAGAAACCTGTTTGAGTTCTGCTTGAAAGCCAAATTAAATGCACTGGGATCCAACCATATGCACTGCACCTGGTGGTTCATGCAAAATGCTAAATTAGTTCTGGGAGCTGCCAGAACCTGATACAATCAAGTACTCAAACATTTCCCACAGTACCAGTGAAATGCTTAATGTCTACATATGGTAGAACTTCACCAATTGCTCCACTACTGCTCTCTCTCTCTCTCTCTCTCTCTCTCTCTCTCTCTCTCTCTCTCTCTCTCTCTCTCTCTCTCTCTCTCTCCCTCTCTCCCCCCCTCGTCTGTTCTTTTCCTCACCTCCCACCTGTTCGCCCTTTTTCCGCCGGCAGCTGGACTTCAGTGGTTCGTCTTTGAGTCTCCTCCAGCACCTTCCTCTCACCTCAAAGATGACATGTTTTAATTCACAAAAAGATAGAAAAGGCGTTTGCGGGTTAAATCGCTGAGAAAGATTGGTAGGTTGTGGCCCGAAAGTGATGAAGAGGGACGCACAGAAGCAGAGGAGAGATGGCGGCAGGAAAAAGTAGTGGAAGAGGAACAGAAAGTGATAGATATGAAGAGTAAGAGATAGAGAGCACTGCCAGTGAGATAAAAGGATTGTCTGGGTTTAACTTTTTAAGGGGGATAGCAGCAATTTTATGTGTCAGTGAACCAGTCAGAGTATCTTCCACCAGACAAAAATGATTCACATCTTGGCTGACTGTTATTTTCTTAATCACTATCTTCTGCCAAGGTCTGTCTCTCTAGCTCTCTACTTCTTTACTTTTTCCTCTTTCCTTTACGTCTTATTATTGATTTGTTTTCCCATCTTTTTTCCTTTACAGTTTATTTTCTGTTTACGGTAAAGCAAGATACAGAATACGGTTTTTATCCCATAAAGATTGGACACGTTTGAAGACTCAAAAGTCTGTTTTTCAAAGTGTTTTCAATGGGGTTGAAGCATTTGATAAGATACAGATACACTTTCAGTTTTAGGGAGAGTCGTCTGAGTGCTTCAAGTTTAATAATATTAAACTCACACAGAAAGATGGCCTTTTGATGACTTTTTCTCTGCCACGCAATCGGAGCAGAAGATGGGTTTAACTGAGAAAATTAAAAACGGGGAATTCCTGTCAAGCCAGAGTTATTCGATCTGCCAGTGCTGCTGTTGTTTCTACAACTACCGCTACAACAAGTCCACTACCTTCATGTCTTCAACATTTCATCTTCACTGTTTGCAAAAGAAAAAAATAGATGCTATTGTAAACACTGTGTAAGCTGGAAAGCTTGTTTCCTAACCTCTCTGCTGCTCTTCTAGACTCTACAGAGTCACAGGGGACTGATACGATCCATTTTGCATTATGCTGCATTTCAGTTTGAAGCGTAGTGCAGCTGAAGAATAGAGGCTTGTTCACATATTCCTATTTTTGGGGGCAAATGAAAGCTGCCTGGACTTCATAAATTCTCCGTGTTTGGGTTTTTGAGAAGGAGAAGTGTTTCTGGAAGAATGACCCATCGAGAAATGTCTATCTATAACATCTGCAGTTTTCTGAAAAGTGAAACTCTCATTTGGAAAGCATACTGCCTAAACAGAAGCCAGGTGGAACTTCTTTCTCAACCGTGCCAGTCTCTCCATTCATCCCTCCGCCTTCAAAGTAAAGAGAATTCAGAGCAGCTGCAATTTCCTTCTATCTTTGTCTCCCCATCTGTTTCTGAAATAAAGACAGGGGAAATCTCGGTTAGCTTCCTGACCCCCTTTTGCCCTTTGGAGCAATCCCTCCCTCGACCTTCTACAGAAAAGAGAAGGAGAGAAAGAGGAAGATACTGAGAGCTGGAGAGCATTACCCGCATGCTAATTAGCCATTAGATACGGCCTGAGAAATAACTGCCAATCAGCCTGAAACCGCACTGACTCCAGCATGTGTGTGTGTTTGTGTGTGTATACCCTGCACTGCAGAGGCAGAGAACGAATGAATGAGTGAGTGAGTGAGTATCATAGAGTGAGGGAGGATGAGAGTGGGATTAGTGTATGTGTGTGTGTGTGTGTGTGTGTGTGTGTGTGTGTGTGTGTGTGTGTGTGTGTGTGTGTGTGTGTGTGTGTGTGTGTGTGTGTGTGTGTATGTGTGTGTGTGTGTGTGTGTGTGTGTGTGTGTCTCGATTTGCCAGCTACCAGCATCAGGGATCAGGGATCAATCATTCAGATAGAGCTTCTCTCTTCCTCCCTCTCTCTCTCTTTGTATCTCTCTCCCGTGTGACTCTTCCCCTACTGCGCTCGCCCTTCTTTTCTTTCTTGCCACCTGAGTTCATCTCTTGCTAATGGACAGTGTCAGTACGACTGACAGTGTGTGTGTGTGTGTGTGTGTGTGTGTGTGTGTGTGTGTGTGTGTGTGTGTGTGTGTGTGTGCGTGCGTGCGTGTGTGTGTCTGGCATATGTAGTCCTTTGTACGGTATGTATCTGCAGCTTCTGATATCTATATATGCGTACGGTGCTACTACAAAGAGAGTATCTGAAGTTCAAAGGCAGCTGTTAGTATGTATACAGCATTGCTGACAACTGAGATATTCCCATTACAGCTGAGCAAACTAAATCCATTGAAGAAAGCCGCGAGATGTGGTTGACAAATCCATAAAAAAGCTAGTGGGAGGACCTTTTAAAAAAAAGATACATAATATATAAATACGTAGCAGAACTGATACCAAAAAGATACGCAGAATATAACACTTAAAAGGCAAATGTAGGGTGGAAAAACACAGTGTGATTTGAACCTGATTGTAGTGTAACGGACAGGAAAATAAGATAGGGAAAGAGATGAATAACAAATGGTGGGTGAAGAAGTTGATGAAGAACACTTTCTTTTCAAGATACTTCTACTTTCATGAAAAATGGAAATTGGAAATAAATATTGAAGGTCCGAAATAAAAAGTGGATTGAGTTATGTTATTGATATGATATGGATTTGTTATGGATAATGTGAAATTGACGTCACAGGATGCGCTAGATAAAAGACGTATTTCTCTATTGGAGTATTTGGGACTACAAACCAGTCAGTCCACTCGCAGTAGTCCAGTGGTGGTGCAGAACGAAGCTTCTTACCCCTCATGAACAATCTTTGGCTGAGTACAAACACTGTCACACAAAGCTTTGATTTGGTCTGGCGGTTTGGCTTTTAGTCTCACTCGTTCATAGTGGAGTGATGAACATAAAGCAGATGATTTCAGCAACTACACTAAAGGCACCCGTTCTATCTCCCACTAATTGGTGACAAATAAAAAACTAAAATGCTTTTCTTTTTTTTCTTTTGTTTTTCGATAAAGGTCATCCCACCGTAATGACTTATAACGACACCTCTTCATAGATGTATTGAGGCTAATTTGACTCAGGAGATCCACTGCCACAGTCACACCTTGATCCTCGCTCAATCATTGCATCCCATGAAAGTGCAGAGGTAATCAATTAAAACATGCAGAGACTCCAAAAGCAGATAGATTGTATTGAGGTCATTTAAGCTACCCCACAGCTGCTGTAACTATATCATCAGACCGGGGATTTGTTGCAGCAACACAAGTGCTCTTTCGATTTTATTATCTCCAGACCCCGTCCACTCTTTGCCTCCAGACTGACACGGCGCTCAAATGAGGTGAAATGAAGACTGGATTTGTAATGCAGGGTTCTTTACTAAGATAAGTAACCCTGTTTATCTGTGAAAGTAAAAAAACGCTTGACTGTACCTCTGTTTATCTAGTGTTTGTAAAGCACTATTTGCAAAACGGCACTCAAGGCAAAACTGCATCTTGTATCCATCAGACTACGGGAGAGCAGAGAACATAACACGAACGCTCAAAACCCTTGTAAAGCCATTTGTTTGGAAGAGAGACCGTGGGGGGGAACGCAGTGTAAATGAGGAAGCGTGCATATAAGCACAAAGTCAGTGTATCTGATGGATACAAAGAAAGACGTGGATACAAGAGTCAAGAGTCGGGGAAAAGGCAGAGAGGACGCACGAGAAAATTAGAATGATGTAGAGGGAAAGAAAGTGCAATTTGAAGTGTTGCCTTAAGGCGAGGTAGCAATTAGTAGGATAAGTTCATCAATTTTTCAATTCTTAGACCTGTCTTTGAATAACACACAAACACACACACACACACACACACACACACACACACACACACACACACACACACAGGAACATCCAGCTGCACTTAATATTCAGCTAAACCATACTGTACGTACATGCTGATACAGCTAACTACAATGAGTACGTAATAGATGGATTAATGTTTTATTAATCCCTGTGTGCGTGCGTGCGTGCGTGCGTGCGTGCGTGCGTGCGTGCGTGCGTGCGTGCGTGCGTGCTAGTATGTCTCAGTGTGTAGCAACGTGTCTTATGTTTTATTCATCGACGCACAAGAGGTGCTAAAGTGCTGAGGAGCAGTGACATTCCCTCTTTCCCCCAGTTACAGCAATCTATCTAACAACCATACACGTGTGCCAGCATGGATAACCAATGCCTGTCAGTCGGCCGTATTCAATTTATGAGTAGTGGCGGAGTACATGTGTGTGTGCTTGTACATAAAGAAGGCCATCTTAAAAAAAGAGTCAGAAAAGATGGATGAGTAAAAGATCAGTCCACAGTTACAATAATAGCAAATGCATTTAATAAATCACATAGGTAAAAGCGCATTATGTTAAGACGTGAATCCCTCTTTAACTGCTGTGTGTACATACATATATGCATGTGGATTTGTATTGGTGTGATTGTGTTTAAACTCTGCATTTTGAATGGAAGGGGCTTCAAAGGGGAGGCTCTGATTTTGGATACGGGTACGTTTACAGTTAGATTATGTTTGGGGTTTCTTTATCCCGTGAGAATACTGTCAAGTCCGTACAAGGGTTTTCTCAGCAACACCATGTAATGTTCTAGCATCTTTGAAACATTTTGGTAGTTTTTTTTTTTTGCTGCAGTTTAAACGATTTAGATTAGTTTTAATAATTCAAATTAAAGTACATGAGCCACTGCTCTCGTAAGCTGGCTCTACAGTATCTCCAGTTCACTGGGCATGCATTCGATTACATTTTGGGTTGATTTTGAATGCATTTTCTTCCCAGTACATATGTTGACGTCGAAACTGTGAGGGGATTTTCTGGATGGGATTTCCTGAGTTTGACCTACTTTAACACAACTGTGCACGGGTATACTGTACATTAAACACAGATTTAATATCATGGTTACTTCTGTATACCAAAAAATACACAAATGAAGTAAATACTGAGTGGACGATGCATAGTTCATCTTTTTCACTAAAAGACTGAAGTGAGCACACAAGCGTCCATGCAGTATGTGGGCGTGTGTATCCCAGCATGACTGTGTATGAGCGAATATTCTGAGAAGATGCAAAAATCATTAAAACAGAGTCATTCCTCTGAGAACCCCCCACCCTCAACCCCCCCCCCCCGCCCCTCCCCACCCTCTCCAATTCTGTACCAGAGCCAAATCCCCAAAATACTTCAAACATTCACTCTCTCTTTATTGGCACTGTTTCAGGCAATAGAGAAAATGTTTTTGGAATATATTTATGCTAATTCTCCACAGCTGGAGTCACAGGAATTACGATCAATAGGAATATGTGAAAAACCTGATGGAGAACAAGCAGTCCCATCCTGATTTTAGGCACCACTGCCAACTGTCTTGCTAAAGAATGGGACTGACGAAGCACTGTGCCAAAGGGTCGGAAGAGGAAGTTTAACTGTGTGGATCCATACTGATGAGGACTGGTCATGGGGTGATTTGTTCCAGTTTAACAAGGATAAAGCTGTTTGCCCTTCTGTTTAAAGGAAAGGCGACAGCAAAAGAAGCAATCCGCCTTCCACAACAATTCATATTTAGCGGGCGTGTGCACCGGTTGTAAGATGTGGAGGTTTTTAAATGGGGTAATGGCATCATCTGATGTGATCTTTTAGTATGATTATATATCGTTTTTATGCCAACTGGCTTTGGACCGTTTCAGTTGCTGGTGGCTGTTCCACTTGCCAAATGGGAGGGTTCGTTTAGTGCCATCATGCATCCTCGCAGGAATCAGTCTGAATCGCTTCTGAGCTGGGATACAAAATGCACACTGCAAAACCGATTTCAACAGGCAACCCAACACTGCATATGAGAACAGATCCCGGCTATGTTTACCTTCCAGCGAAAGGGACATTCAAATATTGGTACGAGATGACTGGTAAATTTGTTTTTCTCTAACCACTAATTAAGAAAGACAGCTGCTGTTTTGGAGGTAATCTTTGGGTTTACCAGTCATGATGCTCAGTTGCAGAGATAAACAGAAAGTCACTAATTATCTTGTCGTGCACCATGACTTACTTGGCCCCTCCAAGTTTAAGACTGATTGAAACAGAAACAGCGGAATACAAAACAGACTGATTGCCGCTCTGGTTATCACCCCCAGTTTACTGATGGGCTTACTGATAGGCTTAAAGAGTGACATTTAGAGAAATTGTCAGAGAAGTGCGAGATGCCAGCGTAGACAGCTGGTAATGGAGACTGGCATATTTTTAAAGAGTTTAAACAGGTTCGCATGGTGAGCTTTAAAAGTAAGGCTAATATTTTACGCCTGGGGACTATTTATACTGTTTCCTATTTGAGAAGTGGCATCTAGCCTTAGGTGTGTGAGCGTTGCTTGTCAGATTGGACAATATTTAAGTTGTAATAGTCAAACATGTAAGTGTATATCTATCCAAGCATATGTATCTCGGTAGGAGAATAATAAAGCGTGGAAAATATCACTGCGCAGTGTGTCTGTGACCTGCGGTGTCAAGGTTGCCGAGGTTAATAGTTTGATGGGTAAGGCATAGTTAGAAAGAACTGTCTTATAATCTTTGTAAAAGTGCATTTAATGCATGAACTATTTAAATGCACGTAACTACGCAAAAACTCAAGTACAGAATCATGAAAATCCAGCAGGGTATTTTCAACCGCAGAATAAGTAACTACACTACCCACTACAAATCCCACTTTATAGCTGTCTTTTTCTTAAAAAAAACGATGGGCTTATCTGATGAATTATATACCAGTGTAATAGGTAAGAAGTAAAAGTATTCTTGAAGAGTAAACATGGAATTTTTCTTTAGATTAGAGCCCTACTGCATTTAACAGTAGTTGCTAGATTTTTTTATTGCTAAAACACTAAAATGACACATAAAGTATTGTAACTAATACTTAGCTCTAGTCCCAAAAACTTTAAACATATTTTCTAATTTGCACCCAATTTGCAATTCAACATTCAACACACTGTTCAAACAAAATGAGCCCTTTTTTAAAGATTGTGCTTAAGCAATCGTAAAAAACTGCAAATCCATTCCCAGAATTACATTTTGTTGCAACATTATTATCTAGAGTCTTTATCATTTTCATTTTTAGACCAGACTGTGTATACAAATGCAAATGAAACAAACAAATATCGGCCTCCATTGTTGATCACTCAAAAGAGCAAACCTGAATCCTATTTCTACTCTTCGAGCTATGATTTCTAAGTCGTCTGATTGGTTGCAATTGTTTTTACATGTTCATTCTGGGTGCAGATGATTGATGATCAGTATTTTAGTAAACAACACACAGGCTTTATGTTTAGAATAATATATTCAAATGTAGATATTTGCAAAAAGTGTGTTTAAGAATTTTAAACTTGGTGTAAAGCAGCCATTGTGCTTAAGCTTCAGCATAACTGGCAGATAGATCGATAGCTAAATGAGTTAGTTAAATTTTGGTTGTTTTTGGTTAAGTAATTCTCAATGGAACCTCACAGGATTTGTACTGCCTCCAACAAAATCTACAAATAAAATACTTTAAGTAAGTAGCTTTGCTATTTTTCCCATGTTTTTTGTGTTTAAGTGACGAATACGACCAACAATTTGTGAAATTGGTCCAGAATTGAGGTAGAACGCTGTAGCCTCGGAATGAGCTGCGAGGGCCATTGTGCTGCCTCCTCCCCATTGTGGAAATCATCTAAGTATTCAGCCATGACATTGAAAATCTATAGACAACGCTTAGCTACATGTTCTGTACTCAACTTCACCGTTGTCTTCCGGAAACACGCCACCTCACGAGATTTCAGAACTTGACTTCGTCTTGAGTGAGACTCTTTCCATAATGTTGGGAGACACTTATAATAACACCTGGAACCTGTCATGGCAAAACTCAAGCAGTTTCAGGAGAACGTTAATGACGTTGCCAGCTTACCCGGATATGATCACATTGTAGCGTGTGAGTGGCTGCTGCCTACAATACTGCACTAATTTCAGAAATTGTTGTCAGTTAGTCACAAAAACCAGGGAGAACAGGGCCCAGGTAAGTAAGCCTTTAAGTGAGTCCAGGGTTGGGGCCACAAAGTGAGTCCGGTTGTTGAAAGCTCCCTGTGACTCGGTCTCTTGATCCTGTGGCAGCTAAATTAATGTGCTTTGACTTCTATGTGAATGACAGCACAATCTTAAAAGCAAATAACATCTCAAATATTTACTCCTTCTCCTTCCCCTACTTCCCTATCAGTACCTTCATAATTGTAATGACTTAGTGAACGGCCTCGCCTGCTTTCACTGCTGCGTTAAACTTATGATAGGGTTGTGTTTACAGGTGTGTAAAAGTCTGTGTTCATTGATCCGGCAGTGTGCTGCGAGCCTTCTTTGGCAGTCGTGTGTGAGCGTAGTATAGTAGACGCACACATGCACACAAGCGTACGCAGTACACCAACAACACTTTGTGCTCATCCTTTTGAATGTTAGCGTGTGAGGAGTCATATTTCTAGCTGGTTAGCATATGAATTGGCTGTTTGTGTGTTGGTCCCTCACTTACAGCGCTGGGTAATGGCAGACAAGATATACTTATCTATTTTGCACTGACCACACTCAATTTTGCACTTAAATGATTTAAGGGGCTTGTGTGTGTGTGTGTGTGTGTGTGTGTGTGTGTGTGTGTGTGTACACAATGGACCCATTTGAGCTCTAGGTGACGCATGATGACTAACCAGTTTGTTATCCATCCATTCTGTCATTTTTCAGTAATAGCATTTGTCAGTAGCACTTCTCAGTGTGCATTACTCCACTGTTAAAATAGTACTACACACATACAGTATACAGTTTAAACTAGACCAATGTACAGAACAATATCATAGGCCTCAATCTAAAAACTTGAATAGACTTGTTTGAGCATTTTGGGTATTTTCACAACCGTTATTTCCTTGATAAATATGTCCAAACTAACATTGTTCAGATTAACTACACCAGTCAGCTTAAGGGAGACAAAATTACAAGCACAACTTAAAACGTAAGACAATTCACTCTGCAACCTCAAAAATGAAGGTGATACACCTCTGAATTTCAGCGGCTGTAGGACTCTTGTCCACCACCTTTAAATAGTACATACGGTACAATCATTAAGTACCGTCCACGCTGCGCCCGCGGAGACCAACTGCTGCGTCTGACTCCGGTTGTTATTCATTTACGCCCAGGCACACACATAGTTCACTGGCAGTCACACTGCATCGCATCATGTCAACACTTTGATAACAAAGTCATCTTTGTTTTGACATTGCCGTCCCACTGTGTGACTGTGCCTGCTTTGGTTAGAACTGTGGATGTCTCCCTTGTTCTTGTTCAATGCTATACTGCAATATCCCCCAGCCTGTTTTTCAGTAATAAACCTAACCTTTACACCACTTGCAACTTTCTTAACTGTTGTCTGAATAAACAAAATGAAAACGCTTAATAATTTTTTGCATTAAAACTATTCATACTGATGGAAAAGTTTCAACACTTTCAATAAAAGTTTGCGCAGGCAGACGACCAACTATCGGGATCCTATTGACCCAGAGCATCGTCTGTCTGGCTGTCTGAGGTAAATTGTTTTATAGCCTAAACTACTGTAAGATATTTTATTGAGTTATTTCAACAAAGTCATCTGAATGAAGTTGTTTTCCTCTGGTAAACAGTGACGCAGTGTATATGTCGAGCAAGGCTTTTATTGTGAAAGGTAAGAAAAGAAGTAGTCGATCTGGTATGTGCTGCCTTAAATAAGTAATAAAGTTTGCTGTCTCAGTCCGGAGACGTGTTTTTGTACACAATAGTGTAGATTTTTAAAAACATGATTAGTTGATGACTTTATTCGCAGTTCAAAAGCGCAGATCAACCTTGTTCTGAAAAAAGAATATTAAAATGCCTGTTCTGGATGTAATATTAGTTTTCTGTGTAAAAGTACTCAAGACAAAAACAACAGTTTGAAAAAATATATTGATGCACAAAGAAAAAGAAGAACTGCCCCCCCCCCCCCCCCCCCCTCCCACCTTCCTCCATCCCCAATGTGCACAGGCCCTGAATTGTCTGATGCGGCCACAACAACCACATCCATAAAGGTGGATTTTGGCCTCCTGTCCAGTTAAACAAAGTCTGCATTTGGTAACCATGGCAACATATAAACAGGATTAAAGTAGTCTTTCAACTAAATCAGCTGCTTCGAAGAATTTCAAGGACTCAATAATTTATTAACATCACAGGATCGTTATTCAATTCCGAATGCTTTAAAACATCTCTTTAACCACAGGATCATATCACCTCTGTGCTAAAAATGTTAAAATAAAGAAATACATGTCGATATATATTCATATATGATTTCTAAAGGACACTGACACCATGCTGTATCAGATTGATGTGTTGAACAATGCAGTGCTTCTTTGTCCTGGCAAACATTCACATTTTACAACACCTCAGCATATTCCCAACTTATCTCATGTCCAATAGTCATCCAATATTTACTCTGTACCTCCAGCGAGTTAATAATGTATGCTCTGTCTTTGGCAGCAACTGCTGTAGCTTGCAAACATGAATTGATTTTAAATGTAAAGTACATTAAATAGTACAAAGTTCCACCCTGCTGATGATCATGTGGTTTTGACAGTGTTTGCTTTGGCTGCTCTCATGTTACATGAGACATGTCCCAACAGTGTCTGCCATCCAACACAATTAAACAACACAAAACTGGAAATCCAGTGTTTTGTGGGTTGTTTTTTTTTCAGAGTACTGACAAAACGCAGGGAATAAGCTGTCACAGACCTTTACGGTTATTACTCATATGTAGTCATTCATGCGGGAAATGTGGCATTTCAAAGTTTGAGCAGCTTTTGTTATTTAGTTTAGACTTTGTCGTGTCTTTTATGAGACATTTCAGTGTGTTAGCGCATCACTTTACGTCACTGTCACTGTATCTACAGAAATCCCTCATCACGGATCCGTCTATCTGCATGACTATCTGTCCTGTTCAATCAGACGAGCCATCCAGATGAACAGTTCAATATTTTATCGCACCCGCTGTCATATTAAGAATGTACTGTTTCGTCTACGGAGAACTTCATGCATAAGGAAGTCAGCAGATGCACATACTTTATAATCTTCTTTAAAAATAGATTTCAACAGTTCATTATTTTGTATACTAGATGGTTGTAGATGTATGTTAAATTATTGAATTGCTTTCTGTCAGTTCCTATTCAACACCTGTATGATTTGATTTCCCTGAGGATAGACAGTGGCAATTCATGCAAAGGAATTATCCACAGTCTTTTTGCTTAAGCGAAGGATTTGTTTTATATTTAGGCCCATATTATATATGCAAGTGTTGCCTAACGTATGCAGGAATCCATATTTTGAATATTTGTCTGAAATATATGCATGTGCTGCTTCAATGTTAATGCTTTGTATTTCTGGATACAAATCTGCAAGGAAAATAGTACATTATAACCTTCCTACATACGACATTACGTATCAGATATCAGACATCATCTTTAAGTGTTTAATTTAACAGCCTTCACTGATTTACAGCTAGAATACGCTTATGTCAGCAACTGAATTACATCGCCATCTCCTTTAATTTTACAGCCACACAAGGATACTCAGCAGATTGGAAGGATTAAATGCCTAGAAATTTGGAAGTACTCATTTAACTGGAATTAATTTCACATGCCGTTAGCAAACTGCGGGGTCTTGGGAGCCACACCGAACCAAAGGGGTGAAAAGGAACGGGATAGAATGAATGTGTTGAAGCCTCTGTTTGTTATCTGGACATCTATGAGTTTACAAAAGCAGCGCGTTAGAAACCCATGGCTGTACAGTACACGGCTGTGTGGAGCCTTTGGAGGATTGTGGAGGAAACACTGCATCTGGTTTCTGCCGGAGAACAAAGCACCAAGCGCTAATATAATTTATGTAACAACAGAGTGAGAGAAAGTCAGATGAGACGAGACAGGTGAAACAGGGAAGGCACACAGAGGCAGTGACTCGGAGGCAGAACAACTTCCCATTGAAATTAAGTAGCAGGAGCAAAGATTTCAAGAGAACGGAGAAACAAAAACAGGGCCCTCCAGGAATTAAATGGTAAACACGATCATTTGTGTCTCCATCTCCATTTCTAAAGCATCATTAATAAATCTCATTAATTGGGTTGTTCATTTTACCCTGCCTTTTGAGCTTATTTTTATGTAATCTGGTGCTATTTATGTGTGTGTTTTAGATCAAAAAGGGAACAAGGCACCAGTACACATTATGCATACACTCCCACGCAAAACCGCAACTCCATCCTGTTCTATAGGAAGAAGCATTAATACAACTTATGTAACGACTGAATGTGTCTTCCAGTATCGCAACTTATCATCAAGTTCAAATTGGGAATACATGACTTTTCTTCACGCAGATTTTACCAACATATGCACAAAATGATAGTGGCTGCAAGAAAGGCAAGAGCAGCTGGAAAATGTGTGAGACTATGTTGGGAGGAAGGAGAATGACACTATCCTTTTCCTCAAAAAAGAATATAGCTACCAAGTGTGAATGCGCTTGAATGTGAAGCAGAAGCGAGCGTTGCTTCAAAAGTCGACGTGCACTCAGTTGACTTTTCCTGGATAACCTAAAAGTTTAACAAGCATCACCTACTTCAACCTCAAAGGAATCTTTGAAGAATCTCAATTTTGCATAACTTTACACAAACAAAAAGAGGATCCAAGACAAACCCAGTGGAGACCAGCAATGGATTCAATACTCCAGCTGTATCATTAAAAGCTCTCAGACCCTGTACCGCAACCCCATAAAGTATCCGGGGCAATTACAGGAAGCTATTATTTCACGCCTATGCAGTGTAAAGTGGCAAGTGCTTCATCTAGACTTTTCGGGACCCCCTCCAGCTTTTCATTACAGCCTCTCTAGCCACTAATGGCTACCCTCGGAGTGTTTCCCAGCTGCAGTCAAAAGTGAAAGAATTGGGACAGTGAGCTCAACTTTGTGTCTGTAGTTGACTCACTGAAACGTGTCCGTAACAACTGATTATGAAGCACAAGCATGTTGTCACGAGTGATTCATTGCAGTCTATGTGGAGCTATGTTGAATATTTATATCATCAACGCACATAAGCTTCAGCTCATGTTCAGCAGTGTTTGCTGCAAACACAGCATTATGTACTGAATTCAAATGTATGGGAAGACAAACAGTAACTTATAGAGTCTGGATCAATTTCAGGGTTAAAAAACTGGGTCAGAAATAAGGCACGCACACGCACACAGACACACACACACACACACACACACACACACACACACACACACAGGCACTGTATCCATGTTTCCCCACACGTGGACTTCACCTGGGTGGGCCAGCAAGGCGGACTTGCCCGACGTGCTGCTGCACTCACACACCCCGTCCCCAACGGTCATCTATCACCACAAGTAGAATCTAATTCTGTGGGAAACACTGCTGTATGTTCTATTAAGGTGACGACAACGGCTTGAACCAGGAGAGACATATTTAAGTCTGCGCACACACACACACACACACACAGACACACACGCACACAATCACATCATTCTCCAGTTATCTTTCAGTGTTTAATTAGTGCATGATTGAGACAGGAGGAAATTTCATTATCTGCTCTCCGCTATTGTAATCAGAATTGCGGTAGGAGCCATCTTCACCCTGACACACTCATACAGGCACATACAAATGCATGCATGCATACTGTTTATACACATACACATTAAGATATACATGGAAATGCACGGAGGCAGGAAAACATAATCATACGCCCATCACACAGAGCACACTGAAGTGCAAACGCTAACAGGTATAGTACACCAGCAAGTCCATACACATACACACAAATCTATTTAGGATGTACTCTTTTCCGTTAAAATATGATACTGTGTGTGTGTGTGTGTGTGTGTGTGTGTGTGTGTGTGTGTGTGTGTGTGTGTGTGTGTGTGTGTGTGTGTGTGCTAATCAGTGTAGCCCCATAAAGCTCTCAGCATCTCAGTGGGTGTATTCTAACACCAGATGTGCTTCCCTATTTCGTATGCCATCAACCATTCTGTCCCTCCCCCCACTGAACTCTGGGATATTACCAGTAGATGCTTTGTTGAAATCTAATAAGGAGGACAGGGAGGAGGTTAATATTCATTTCTTAACACATTTTGGCTTTGAAGGTCTCGAGTTACCAAGGAGCCGCATGTCTTTATGTTGTTGTTGTTTTGTTTGTTTACATCGAAAGGGATGCCAATCATCTCATACCCTAAATCATTCACAGCAAACATCCCTTGAATGTTTTGCAGCATTGATGCATGAACTGATGTGCTTTGCTTATTGCTGATGATACAAATTGCGACCAAGATCAAGGGCTGCGCATAGAGACGAAGTGCTTCCATACGAGGGGTCACAGACGGGTTTGATGGAAATGATATGAATCACATGCTATGATCTAGACGTCTACAAAGGTTGCTAGAAAAATGCAAAGTGTGTTGCAGCCGACATGCTAAGGTGGACCCGAACGCTTTGAAAGTTTGGAGCTCCGTCTGTTGCCATGCTAATTGATGTCCAAATCCGTTTTTGAACATATTGTTTTTATTTTTTATTTTTTGCTGCTCTTGTTTTTTATATATATGCATTACTCCCAAAATAATATATAAAATAGCCCAATAAATAAGGAATAGCAATCCCACATTATTTACTATGCATCCATATCAATTATTATGAGTTATTCTCAGACAGAGAATGTGCTGCTGACGGTGTGCCTTCGAGGAGGCTCAAGGGCAAAACAAATAAAAAATACAACTCACGGGGAGAAAAAAATATGAAAATCCTGCATGACTTAGTGTGGTATACCTGAATGATCGGGAACAGGACCGAGGGCTCGGTGCCACCGGGCGCACAACTGGATGCTCTGCGTTTAAGACGCAATAGCAGCGGGGGTTTTCTACTCCCACACAACCTGCCAAACCTTTCCCAGCAGCCATACTGTATGTCTGACTGAGATCTGCTTCCCCTACGAACTGACTGAGGCGACTGACGCTGGCAAAGAGAATAGAAGGAGGTTCTCTTTTGTGTGTGTGTGTGTGTGTGTGTGTGTGTGTGCGTGTGTGTGTGTGTGCGTGTAAGCACTTTGTGTGAGAGAGACTGATCAAATTGCCCTACAGTGAGCCGTCCTGATGCAATTTCTCTAATGTATATAGTGCCCAGACTGATTGGTGTTTAAAATGTGTGTGTTTGAATGTGTGTGTGTGTGTGTGTGTGTGTGTGTGTGTGTGGGAGGGTGGGTGTTGCCAATTTCAGGTGTGATTTGCATTTTGAATAAAGGTTATTCCCATTGATTGCAAGAGATTACATTTTTGCACGTGCGTGTCTAATGTAAGAAAGAGCGCGTAGTGCTCTGCAAGAAGTTTGTTGCAGAACTGGAAGCAGAACATGTGTTTGTACTTTCCGTGCCTTTGTTTGGATGCTTTTGTCATGAAACAAATGTAAATCTTCTATTTTCATATTCACATTTGAACACAAATTGCCGTACCATGATTCTGTTTAAGTAAACTAATGTAGTTAATACTACACTGCTAGACTAGATCATAGTATGCAATACTACACGGTAGTATAAGGTACTGAATTATAAAGCAAAGTCTAGCTATGAATGTGTTTCTATCGCAGGTAATGAATACAGGGTAGCTTAATCATCTCCCTTTTTCTATATTCCTTCTCATTCTGTCCACCACCCTTTCTGTCTCTATGGATCCGAGGTCTCATTTATAAAACAGTGCGTAGGATCCCCACTAACTGTTTGCGTACGTGCAAAGGAAAAAATGCACGTGCGGCAAAACATATTCAGATATATGAAACCTTGCGTATGCCTGCCAGTGAGCTATTTCCTTTTACAAATGCCAAATCAACCTGTAAATGTGCGCAGCTGGTTCAGCCTCATTCAACCATAAATGGTCAATGCAAAGCACTTTGTGAATGTTGATGCATAGAAATGAGCTGCTGATCAGCAGGTCTCCACGGTGACTCTCGGAGAGTTGACCGAGAGGAAGAACTCCCAATCACTTCTTCTGTTTACGCAGTCCTCACACTGCCAGAGTATCTACCGGGCAACATAACACATCACGAGTGTCACCGTAGTATTTATGTTTACAGCAGTCACACTGATTGCTTCTAAATGATGGTGACAATCGGTGGTATCCACCAACATGGATATCATTTAAAAAAAGGAAATTTGATAGGTGAATACAAATGATTTATTTATATGTTTTCTTCTGGCATTATGATTCGGACTGATAATGAGGATATGTAGTGATCGTACGAGAGCTGTCAATGGTTTTATTTCCAGACTTTGCTAATTTACACAACCGTTATGTGCAGGTGGTGAAGATTTGCCAGGTGAGGTGACTGGAGAAGGTGTGTGACATCACCATGGTAACTCCTCTCGTGCGCAGAGAGCTGTGATAATCATATCAGATAGCTGTTTATAGTTTGTGTACAGTATGCTGTATCCGTCACTATGGAATAAACCATAAATTTATCAATAAAGTCGTGTTCACTGCAGCGATTTTACTTACAAATACTTAATGAAAACTCAGATCGTACTTGGTGATATATGCACAGTATTAGAAGATTATTGAAAACTAATGACACGCTGTTCAACGCAAGTTGACCATATTTTACGGCGATGATAATTTCACTAGCTGCTCCAGATGACCACGAGTGTTGGTGGTTCAGTCTCTCCTCTGTGCGCCGAGGTGCAGACAGCGCTGATGAAATATTAAGCGAAATCTAATTTGAGGTTTCAGTTGGTTTAAAGCTGTTATAATTAAAATGTGGTTACAGTTGTCTACACTATACGAGCACAAATAACACTGCTGGTTTGACAATGATAAAGAGAATATATAAGTGCAAACTAACGTGTGATATGAAGTGAAATTAAATGTGAGAGGCATCATTGTGCCTGTAATGATGTGTACGCCTCTTTCAGGCCCCGTTTTGTGCGTAAAAGTGAGATCTCTGGTCTCTTTCTATCATTCCAGCTCTGTGTCAAGGAAGTCCTCTCATTGTCCACTCTTATTTACCAGCACTAAAAAGTGCCTCAGTGTCTCCTAAAGTATTAGTCAAAGAAATCATGTACGAATCCCCCGTCGCCCTCCACAATCTATGTGTCTTTTCCATTTAAGTCTCTTTCTCTTTCCTCTGCCCATCAGGCAAAGCGTGGCAGACAGTCGTGATTATGCCTCCCAAACCAATATACTCTTAGAACAAGGACGTGTTATTGCTTCTGCTCTTTTTCTTCATGCACACACAAATGTCCAAACCAAGCCATGGTTATTTCCTCCTCCGTGCGTGACAGTTGGTCTATAATTCAGAATCCAGTCGACTAGCAGCTGTTGTATCTTATCATTATGTGCTGAGATTGGCTTAGAGTACTGTGAAATTTTCGGCTGTTTCTGTGGTCTGTGTTTTACTCACTCATATAAACATATTTAGGGACTGAAAATACCAAATTGCAATAAATATAAATAAATGCAAATAAAGAATGGAATCAAAGCTTAAAGAATGAATTGTCTTTAGTTACTTTTTCTTATTAAGGGCCACACATATTTGGAGTGTGTTCAAATAGAACTGAGTAGAAGACAAAAATACATGCAGAACATGTCAGCTGTCATCCGTCACAGGAAACAGTAATGGACAGAAAAACGCCCGCGCTCACGCTCCGAGTCACACCTATAGGCAATTCATTTCCTCCAATCCACCTCACTTGCTTGTCTTTGGACTGTGTGTGGAGTCTGGATCACCCATAGGAAACCCGCCGTGAAACATGGAGAGAATATAGAAGTCCGCTGAACCACAGGCAGTCCAGCTAGAGTGGGAAGTGAGCCACAAGAGCAGAAT
>JACSYO010002143.1:1627500-1880000 GCA_016806645.1 Ophiodon elongatus
AGATCACAGCACACTTGTAATGCGCCGCAGAAGGATTTATGTTTGGTTTTTGTAATGTTTAGTACTGAGGAGGCTCACACAGATACTGGTATTGGAAAGATCCAGCTTTTGATAGTATAGACTGACGTATTAGGATTTTTGAAAGCACTTTCTAAATAAAAAAGGGAGTTGAGATTTATCTCTCTGCTTGTATTAATTACTGAAAACGTAGCCATGTGCGGCGGTATGGAAAATTGAGGATGTGATACATTGATAATCATTGACAGGTGAATCATAATCAAATCGAGTCGTGAGGCCAGTGAAGATTCTCACCTCTAGTGGGAAGCATGTTCAAAGCTGATAGTTACTAACTTGATTACATCTAATACGCAAAAGAGATCTGATACTTTATGTCATATATTTTTAAGTGAATATAATCTGAGTTTGTCAGAGATTGCATGTCTCTTTGGTCTACAAGTTTCTAACTTGTCTTTCATTCACTCTTTTCTCACCTTTCTCGTGAGGGATAATAACCATTCTGTCAGTCAAACGCCGTCATCCTGTGCACTCTGATCTCACTCCTTACCAAACTGTCTCCTGTGTAACTCTTAGTCTGTCTGTTTCTCTGTCTCACACACACACACACGCACACACACACACACACACACACACACACACACACCTTTCCTACTGACATAAAAAAAAAAACATCTAAAAAACAGATTTTTCTTTCCATTATGCTGACATATGGCCCTCTGAAGATAGCATCAACAACAACGACAAATAACACACATGAAACCAGATTCCACATTTCACCGTACAAACTCTTTTTGGGATTTGTAGACATTTGGGGAAGCAGGGAAAAATAAATATTATATTATTTGACAAAGTTAGAGGTAACAGATGACAAATGTGTCCTGAGACTGGGGCTTGGGAACAATGCATATTGACTGCACAAAGGATGGGGACCACAGAGCTAATATTTCTTATCCAATCTCCCAGCCTTGGCCTGCCTGTTGCTGTTGAGTAGAAGCAGAACGGAATGAGAAGATGTACTGTAGCCGTTTTAATGTGATTTGGTTTTGACCAAATACGGGTTGGTTAGAGATATGACATGACATATCGGGATAGAAGATTTCGCCCGAGCTGGCTGAATGTGACCTATATGAGCTCTCTGGCTAAAACGTACGACAGAAATAGTGCGTAGATAAAGTGCCTGCAATTCAAATGATACACTTGGTTGCTACATAGAACAATTGGTTAATGGCGGCATACACAAACACTGACATCCTCTGGTCTCATATCAAACATTTCAACCTTGGCTGTTTACACCTTAATTGTTCAAAATGTAGTAATTACCCGCAAAGGTTTTAAAGACAAAGTGAGTAGAGGGTGTCTTTCACTAATAGACGTGAAGGACAGCTTGTCATATTTTTCTTTCTCTCTCTCTTTGATTATGTTTCACCTTTTTAGTTTTTCTCTCCCTTCATCCTTTCTCTGTTTAGACAGGTCTGATGTGATGGGTTTAATCAACTGGAGCTGATTTGAATAAAGTGTGTGTGCGTTTGGTTTGTGTTGCGTGCATGTGTGCCGTTTCATTAAGAGAGAGAGAGAGAGAGTGCGTGACTTTGTTTAAATGTGTATTACCGTAAGCAAATTCTGATATGTAAAGCTGTTTTTGTCGTGCCATTCCTCATTTGTCTGCATGTGTATGTGGGTATGTGTTTTTAATAAAAGTGACAGAGATGTGTGAGCATTTGTATATCTTGTCTATGTGTGCTTTTCATAATATATGTGCAACACTTCTATTTTCTATCAGCTCCCCTGAAAACATGAAGAAATTGATGACGATGATGATGATGATGATGATGGTGATGATGGTGATGATGATTTATCCAACTTAATGTCTATAATGCTATTTTCCATCGCTTTAATAATAAAAGCACTAATTCCCTGGTACAACATGAAGCCATTCAGTTTCACTTAATTTTCTCATATTTAAGGGCAGTGCACATTGTGTTTGAGTTCTTATCCTACGCCTGTGTAAGGGTAAAAAGAAAAGAAAAACACAATTAAACCTTTTCCTGTCTTTAAGTGCTCCAGCCGCAGGCACATTCAGTAGAAGGCCGTCTTTCTTCTGAATAGAGAAGGGAAAGAAAATCCCTGAGAGCTTAAAATAAAGGATAACAAAGTGTTTTTGTGTGTACGAGCGGGTGTAATGGGGGGTTGTCAATTTACAAAAAAAAAAATTAACAATTGGCCCTTAATTTGCTGTGACAGAAAGTAAATGCATAAAACTACTTAGGAGTTCAGAGATACAGACAGTTGCTACTCCTGCATTTAATATGATTACAGTTTCCTTTAAAACACTGTGTTGTGAAGGTGGTATAGATGCATGGAGAATGAAATTCCTCAGTCCTCCTCAAATCACATATCCATCGTGAGTTAAAATTAGTTTAGATGACAAGAAAAAAAGTTTTACTTAGTTGCTAAACTCACCCCTCCGATCTTGTACAAGGGTGAGCAGACACAAAACAGAGCAACACCCTCCTCACATTAGTATGTAAGACATAAAATGGAGAAAAGAGTCAAGGGAATGAAAAGAATAAGAATATTTTAGAGAGGTGGAGGGGAGTAAATGCCACACAGCCCATTGAAATGTTTCTGTCACATAAAAAATGCTATCTGTAGATTTTCCTCATTTATAAATCACTGTGAAATGATGAGGAGTGACACATTAAAGTAATGGCAAACTATGTTTGCAACTGTAGCCCTGAAGATCCTTCGTGGATTCTTTAAAACTCATTTGGGACTTTTCTGTTAAATTTGCCTGTTAAGCGACTGGAAATATCTGCATCACAGGCAATTCTAAAAATATCATATCCTAATATCAAACCTTCTACAATTTAGTTCTAAGTGACCACAGTATCTTCAAGAAAACTCTTAACTCTCGGCCCTTCAGCTATGACAAAGAAAGAGAGAAACACAGCAAGGGATGCAAAAGGAAAAGAGTAAATGAATAAGCCAGAGTGTTGAGAGGGAAGAGAAGTAAATCCCAGTTGAAAGATTCAAAGGTCCATAGTATCTTCCATATTGTAAGGGTGAGTAGCCACAACTCTGAGACTACTACCCCATCACATAAATACCCAAGAATCAGATGACGAGAGAGAGCGAATATGAAAGGATACTATGAAAATGTCAGGGAGGAGAAAGGCAACAGAAGTGAAAGTGGAAGTTAATTCCACGAGACGGAACCAAAGCCATACATTAACCTTTCTAGTGGAAGGGTGAGTGAGCAGGGACAGGCGGTGAATAAGAATCACAATAATTGTGCAATTGTGTTAGTATACGAAGTGAGAGATGCACTTGGAGCGAGCATGAGTAAGAGGAGGAAGAAAACGGTCGCTGGTGACTCTGTCAGAGGTGTAGTTAGACAAACACCTCTCTGAAGCAGAGGGGCGGCCACAATCCCATTTGTTCCATCAGTGGTGGAAGTTACATTTGGCCAACGGCGGCAAAATGGGTTCCTCCAAATCCAGGCTGAGCAAAAGTTCAGCCATGGACAATGGGACATCTACAGTAGTTACGCGTGAATGGAAAAACTGTGGATGGAAATGTAACTCAATGAATGATGGTTTAAGCCCTCACATATGGAAAGATTCGCTGTTTGATGTTTGTTTGTTTTGCATCATTGCCCACAAGAGTGTGAGCTTTCCAGTCATACCCGAGTTATGTAATTCTAAGACTGTTTAGGGACCCCAGTATGCAGAAACTATTTCAGAATGGATTTTTACTGCATGCCATGGACAGCATGATTATTAGAATGAAGTGGGCATCGCCGGCGATCCTTAGGGTCTCAAAGGATTAATCAATAATGCAAAAAATCATTAGTTGAAACAAAATGTCACTATTTTTTCTAACTCTTCTTTCTACTTCCATACAGCTTGCTACTCTATCCACAGGGAGGCCATTTGACAAGTGTCTATGCATTCTGACATGTGTAAGATGCAGGAAATTGCCTTCCATGACTCATCATCTTGAGAGGGAGAGACAAAGCGGGAACAGTGTTCAGATGAAACAGTTTATTTCAAGCGGAGTTGTTGTAATGATAAGCAAACAGGAGGTCAAAAGAGCAGCGTTGCTATAAATTATTTTAAATGCAGCTCATTTCCTGTCAAGATCCATTTTCACATTCGAGTGAAGGGAGAGATTCCAGGTAGTGTGCAAAATGGCGAGTTGTTTTCCACGGTAAACAAAAAGGTCGGGGAGGGGTGGTGCAGCCTTTTAATAAATGATGTTGTAGCGGCTTCAGTTCCTGTGTCAAGAACGATCATAACTTCCCAAACATTAATTGTCCACTCAGGAAATGGGAACAGCAATGAAAAGGGAAAGGGAACAACACAAAGTGCTGTCTTTGAGCGATACGTATAGAAACACAGTAAGTGATTTAAACAAAAGAAGCGGGGAAGAGGTGTGTGTGTGTGTGTGTGTGTGTGTGTGTTTTGAGGGGGATCAAAAAGAAAGCCGGAGAGAAAAAGAGAGAGAGATTTCTGGTCAGCTGCTGTCATGAGATGCCGCCTTAAAGGGATTATAGGAAGTCTGACAACAAAGTGTACCTAAAGACCAAGCGTAGGGAAAAAAACCCCACATCCGTTTAATTGGGCAGACAGACAGCAAGCCAGGCAGAGAGAGAAACACACACACACACACACACACACATGCAAGGCACCTTCAAATGCAGCTACAACTGCTGTTAAAGCAATTTTTTTTTCATGTCAAAAAGTAACACATTAAGCTGACATTTAGCTGACTGTTCAACAAAAGACACTGACAGGGGCTGTGAAATCACTGAGCACAACTTTTCAGAAGACAAAAAAAATAAAATCACTCTGAAGGAATTGTAGCAATGCGCTTAGTGCAGAGACGCAATGAGACACACACACGCACACACACACACACACACACACACACACACACACACACACACACACACACACCACAGCTTCCCTCGTTTGAAGAATGATATCAGCTCGAAAGATGCTCACATATTAATGATCAGTCAGGAAGTCTATCAGTCTATGTATAAAAAACAATGGATTCCTATCAATGCAAAGAGGACCAGGTGTTCTTTGTGATTATAAGTGATCAATAGTGTTCACCTTCAGTTGACTGATAAAAGCGAGGACAAATTATTCTTTCAAGTGATTGTTACTTATTCTAACACCCTACTATTCTCCTTTTTTTTTTTGTTCAGCCTCTTCTCCCCTCTACCTCCTTCATCCCCTCCGCATCATCCGTCCTACCAACAAACATCTTTCATCTCTTTTTATTTCAAGTTCCTCCACTCCATAGACTCCTCCTTCTACCTCCTTCTTCCCAGTGTTCTTCGAGTTCAGATGTGATCATTTTCTCATCTTTGGCTCCCCACTCCTCTCCTTTTCCGTCATTACCCCTGGATCCCCATCTGTCTTATTTATGACTCTCACCAGTGTTGCGTTCGCATTGTGTTAGTAGATAGATAGATAGTAGAGAGTTACCCTGATGTTCGCCGATGTCACCAGTAGAGCAGCAGTGAATCCATCAGTGTTGCTGTGAAGTGACGCCTACTGCATCTGCAGACACTGAAATGACTTTTGTCTAACTTTGCTTTCTTTTTCTGTGGCGAAGACAGACGACGTCCACTGTTGTCCTGGCGCCGCTCCTCAATCAAAGTTGAGGACAAAAAGGACAAAATGAGCGACAACCCTTCCGATCCTGTGATTAAACATTTGGGTCCGGAAGAGCCCGATTTAACAACAAATTATGGTTTGATTGAGCTCGCCAAATGTTTAATTTCCTCCTAAAATATAACCTGAATTATTCATTTTCTGGAGTACCTCCTCTATAACTCCTCTTCTTCTCTTTTTGTCTCTTCTGCCTAAATCCATCCTCCTCTTCTTACTCATTATCCCTCTTTTATTTCTGTCCCTCTCTGCCTCTCTCTGTCTCGTATATTCCCCCTTTTTTCCTCCGCAATTCTGTCGGTCTTCCCTCCCCAGTTACTCCGACAGGCAGAGCAGCGCAGACATTTCTGGGATGTTGTAAGCTCTTATATAAGACTGCAGCTCAACCTGCCTCTGCATACTGTACGACTTCTAGTGTGCAACAGATGGTTTGAAGACACTCCTGCCACCACCTCATAGCACATGTAATATTGTTGTTCCAGGAAATTATTGCTTATATAGGTAAAAGCTTTTTTACTTTGATGTTATATAGTTATTACGTTCATATGCATGTGCGTGGAAAATTTACCAAATAAAATCTGACAACTTTATTTACCGCCATAAAACAGATCGAAATGCAAGTCAGAGATTGTGTGAAAGTTGACGAAAGGTCTTTTCAGACCGGACGCAATAATTCACGTAAATAAATCACACTGCAGTTTAAAAATGAAGCCCATCTATCCCTATGAGCCGAATCACACCGAATCCAAAACGTTCACACGTCGCAGTGCCATGGGTTTCTTTTCCACAGCTGTTTCCATTTCTGCACATTTTAAATGCCGATTTATGCCGATTTCAATGCCACAATAAAGTGTTGACGTTGTCTCACACGAACAGTCGATTTTCTCAGAAGTCAATGTCATGATTCTGTTCATCCTGTCACAAAACAATATGGATGTTGAACCCACAAAATAATTGCATCCTCTTTGACGAACAAAGAGAAGCCTGTAAAGACAACGGACAACAACAGGCTTGTGATGGTGAGTGTGGAAAGGTCTTAAGACAGGAGTAAAATAAGCTGTTCATCTGAAACTCTGTTGTCGAAATAAAATCACGCAAATATATAATCACAGAAATGAATAGTATCAGTCTCTCCTGAGATGATTGAGACTGTGAACACAGGAGGGACCATTGCCATTGACCAGAGCAGATATGAAATTAGCGGTCAAGTTTTCTCATCTTATCAAAGGTACAGTGTCACACACACACACACACACACACACACACACACACAAACACATTTTCTGAGTTACAGTAAAGGGAAGCAGCTTTACAATCATCGCTGTGTCTTCTGCTTGACCTATAGACCCGTTCAGAGACATCTTAAATGAATGCAAAGGCATTTGAGTGGAGTATTGTTGAATATAAATGTGCACACTATACTGATGACCAGATACAACTGTTGAAGAACTGAGCAAGAAAATGAGAAGAGATATTGAAAAAGTCAGTTCAAAGAATGTAGGCTGTTGCATAATGTGCCGCAGTAAAATCTGAAATGGTTCACTCGAGGCGAGGCTTAGTGACACACACACACACACACACACACAGACACACAAAAAATGAGAGTGTGAAGTTATGCTGTAGTTACTGTCAGTTAAATTTGTTTGATGACTGAATTGGTCTTTGTATTTGCTCCAACAAAATACACATGAAATGATACTAAGCAATAATTTAGCAGAGAGAGAAAGAAAGAGAGAGAGAGAGAGAGAGAGAGAGAGAGAGAGAGAGAGAGAGAGAGAGAGAGAGAGAGAGCAAGTACGTGTGCAACTACATCTACACATTTATGTCATTTTATGTTAATTTCAGCCTTTTAGTGAATATTTCATGATACGCTGTGTTAGAAGTCGGGAGTTTGGTGCCTGTGTGCAGCGGCAAGTGGGAGATCAAGTGAACACGGTAAGAAGGAATAATCATTCCGAACGCAGCTCACATCCACGCGGATCATGACATGGCAGACATTAATGATTCAGAGGAAGAGGGATAAAAAGAGTAAAGGAGGAAGATAGGAAGAAAAGATGCCAGGTGGGAGGGAAAGGAGGAGCCAAACATGGAGGGGGGGAAAAAGAGAGGGGGTTGATTGAGAAAGCTGAGGAAAGGAAGGAAAAGATGAATAAGCGGAGGGAGGGAGGCTCATGGGGAATTAAGTGGCGGAGAAAAAGAGGAAGTCTTAAGATTTTTTTTGCTTCTTCTTAGCTCCAAGGCATTTTGGTGGTTGGGTCGCTCCTTGTGCTATATTTTAGGAAAGCGTGACGAGACAGAAATGTGAGAGCAGAGAAAATGCAGTTTGACATTACAGCAGTGTGACTACCAGCTCCGGCATTTAACGCCTCATTTTCCAGTGTTTTCTGCGGCTGTACCTCTATTTGTTTGGTCATTTAGAACAATTGCGGCAATCTACTGCGAGAGTGTTGAAATCCAGCGAAGTAGGGTTCGAGACTGCCAAAGAATAAAGAAAAGTGAGATGAGGCTGTCATCGCTCGGTCAATAAATTAAGTTCAAATTGGCAATCTATCAAAAATCTAATCATCAGCACGTCATGTAGTGCATTTCTTTGATTAATTGCATATTTATTAAAAGATGAGGGGCACAGGGAGGATTTTAACGCGTATTACTTCTAATAGACCGACAGATAGAAGAATCCTTTGTCATATCAAATTCAGATTCATCAAATCTGAAAATAATACACTGAAAAATGGCTGAGCCACACTAGGTAAGGGGCATGCTGCCAACCCTGTCAACCCGATTAAAACACACAGGACATTTACACACATAGACACAGACCAACACGCACACTTCTGATGTTGGCCTAGTCCAGAGGGCACACACATACACACAACACACAACACACAACACACACACACACACACTGGCACAGCATCAAGGTGGCATGGCAAGGCACTGCTAGTGGCCTTGTCAACTCAAGTAAGCTCCCACAGGAAACACAGAGACACAATCCCAAAAGCACAGATCATATGCAAGAAGAGAAAGGACAGAAAGAAAAGGCCGAGTGACTTCAGGCGGAGAAAGAGAGGCATATAGAAACAGAGGAAGAAAAAGAGGAAGAGAAAGAGCGGGGGGAAAGGACAGGCAAGAGAGAAGAAGACTGCAAAAAAAAGATTGGTGGGGTGAGCAATATAGCAACAGATGGACATCGAGAGGAAAACAGAGTGGGAGAAAGACAGGAAAGAGAGCAACAGAGAGACAGGGAGAGAAAAAGATGGTGGAGCAAAAAAGACCATCTGCCATTATTGGGAGACTCCAGGCAGACCGATACAGTGTGTCTGTGTGTGTGTGCGTGTGTGTGTGTGGGGTGTGAGTGTGCGTGTGTGTGTGGGTGTGTGTGTGTGTGTGTGTGTGTGTGTGTGTGTGTGTGTGTGAGGGGGGGGGTGTTAATCAGTCCCACACTGTTTCTGCACATACATGTGCGGGTGTACTGTTTGCTACCAATCATGTGTTGGTCATTGTCTCTCTATGAGACTCAGCAGAATCCCAAGCAAGATAACGCACCCACACACACACACACACACACACACACAGTCTGCCCTTGATGACAATGTGAGTCTGACCCCATCTGTTTATTTTCGACTAGTCTGGAACTTTCCACTCTGATCAGGATTTTATTGGCTTGTTAACGGCTGTATAGAGCACACGGAAGCCATATAGAGTAGATCCCCAAAGCTTAAGAGGAATACAGTTTGGGTTTATACATTTTTATAATTATCTGTATCAACAGGCTGAGACTAGGGCTGCCCCTCTCATTATACAACATTATGCATACACTCTTTTGGTAAAAACAATTGCTGTATTACTTAAAGACGCTTCATGTATAGTTTTTAAATCTAGCAAGTATTGCTACATTAATGTGAGACATTTGTTTGATTAAAATAATGAAATGACAGGAGATTGATTTACACAGGATAAAACAGGAACAGAGTGCTGTCATCAAGGCACAAACGGAGCTCAAGCCTCATGACTTTCTGGCAGATGGTTGAACAAGTGGAAGACGGATGGGAAAAATTAATCCAATATGTGAATTTTTTATAGAAAAAAAAAATATATTAAAACATAATATGTCTATAACTTTCATATTAGCATACTTACTTATAAAAGCAATTTAAAGTTATTTTCAAATCGCTAACTTTGACTAAGCTATCGCTAGTGTTCACATTATTCATAACATTATTGATTATTTTACTTTGGTAAACTACGTCACCACTTTTGGCAAACGGCTTAGTGGGCATTTCCGTTTGGAAAAAAAACAAACAGAGAAGAATGCAGATGGAGCCGCCTGTTAACCAGTCCCATCACAGTAAATTAATTCAATACCTTGCTCAGTTTATCGGGCTGTAAATTCCCTGGATACCATTTGTCAAGTCTGTCTGCTGGTTCAACTGGCAAACTTACCAGTGATATAAACAACTTCCTTGAGCTAAAAATAGGTACCTCTGGTTTCTCCCCTTAATGATACGGACAAGACCTTCAGAGTGCTAGATTGCTCTGTAAGCTCAATTGATCTGGCTTTATTGGCTATCGATTAGCAGTGCTGCATCCACACAACTGGATTGTTGAAGAAGCCATAATGGCTTACAAGGAGGATGATAAGCCATGCCCCGGGGAACAACTAAAGAGGAGAAGTTATCAATAGGGAAAGCTGTCCAACCAGCGATTAAGAAGTCACTGCAGGCCATCTTTATTTGCCCTCTAAAAAAAAGATGCCTTGCAATGTGCTTCTTAACTGAATCACAAAATAAGAAGCTGGATTGGAGTCTTTGGGTCTTTTATCCCTAAAGTGCACTGCAGTTCAATACATCATCCTCAAAACATTTGGGAACGGCTTCCCTCCCTCTATTATCAAATTCAGCATATAGTTTCTCAGTGAATTAGAACCAAACTGAGCATTTTCTGATGGGTATTCACTTGACAAAAGGTATTAGCATGATTTAAAGTGTGTGGGTCTCAGGAGAGAATTAATTTACCCAATTCCATTCCCCGGGGTGAAGAAATAGAGAAAGTTGTATGCACTGCAGTTCAACTTCCAGAATGAGATTAGCTTCTTTGTGATGGTGACTTATTGGGTTTTTGTTATTTCTCTCTACGATACAACATAGCTTGAGCCCATTTCCAAGAGGGTGGAAAAAAGTATAATTCTCTTACACTGAGTGTTTCATGAAATCTGTGTTATTATCTGAGATCTTCAACACAATAGGGTATTATAACTTGGATTAACATTAAAAGCTTATTAAATATAACACAATGCAAACTGAAGCACCAAAAGTCACGCTGATTATTATGTTCAGTTTGATTCACAACTCAGACAGAAATGCTTGCAAGATGTAAACTGCACAAAGATTTAACTGAAACTTTTCAACTGAAACAATGCTGTTGCTCCTGTCAGGGGAGTTTTATGTGCATATTATTGCGATTATGTTGTCATCAGTGGTTACGGTCGAAGAACTAATGAGAAGTTGACTGATTTAAATGGAGCCACACAACACAAACAGCCGATTCTGTCCAATAATGCTACTGTGGCTCTAGTTCAGGATTTTGCGTCGCAATTTTACCCTAAACAAAGTGATGCATTTGCATAACGCACAATGACCAACGATAGGAGAGCACTCTTGTTCCAAAAACATTACAAATATAAAGACAGACATTAAGAAACATCAGTGTTGGAACATTACGCAGCCAGCTGATATAACAACAGCATCAACCACATCAACCACAATCACACCAGGAAGTCAAGTTATTCGCTTACATTATATTACGTCACACACAAACATGCACACACTGCAAAATTTGTATTCATCATGTGCAGGATTTGTAGTTTAAATTGATAACAAATAGACTTGCTTTCTTAAATGCACTGCAGATGAGGGAAAAACAAAGGCAGGAATTCTGTAACCATAGAAACGATGTTCAGTAACTGCACTCTACAGTGGTGAATGACAGACTGTAGAAACACTACTTTTAAAGCATGTTTACTCTACAATTCACCAAATAGACACATCTACTGTAGGTCCCACATAATGGTTAAGACACTCTTTGTTTAGAAATTAAGTCAGGTAAAGGTTTGCTCCTTTTAGAAGTGTTTTTGCTGTCAGATAAAAGAAAAAGCACAACAAAAGAGAAGAAAAACACAAACATAAGTGTTCAGTTAGGGACCAAAATGTCTGGATGAGTTGTGCTTTTGGTACAAACGGTCTGAGGCATAAACGCTGAATCAGAGACAGAGAAAGCTAATAGACCAATTGAGCAATTTTCACTTCAGCGACACACTGTTGGTTTAAATGATGTGCAGCCTTATTGATCCTCGAGAGGTCAGGGTCAGCCGCAGATCAGCACCGCTGCAGCTGGTGGAAGGAAGCAGTGTTTTGGTAAAAGGCCCTTCAGGATTGAGGAGAGGTTTGTGATCCTTTCCATGGAATTGTTTTACAAATAATCGAAATCTTCCACGTGAGGAAAAGAAACCAAATGTGCTTCTTCAAGTATCCCCTTCTTATCTGTAAAACCTGATAACAGTGTACAAGTTGTGAGGCTCAAGTCAGCTGACTTAAAAAACAGCTGGCAGCCAGATGAGCACACATTAACAATTTTTTTTATTTCTTCATTGAGATTTGCATGATGCATGATGCTGCGACGGAAGAGGGGGAGCTTCTGTCTAACATATTGTCTGGCAACTGACTGAAATCTTTACCAGGAAGCCTTTTTACGGTAATGACCACCATCTGCCATTTCCTGCAGTCTGAGTTCTAATTGGATGAACAAAGATGAATAATCTATAATAAGTACACACATGTTAGCCAGGCATAGGATTAAGGGAAAGCCTTGAATCTCACAAAGAATAATTAATATCTGGCACTGGCATCTTAAAATAGTTTATTGATCTTGAATAGCCGGTTCTAATGTGCCAAGATTGTAACACCCCAACTGTTTCTGGGAGAGACCAAAACATTCCCTCTCCGTGTCATAATAAATAATAATAAATGATGTTTAGAGACATCATTATTGTTGAGGCGGGTCTCCTGTAGGAATACCACATCATATTTACTTGAGCTTTGTAATTTTAATATTTTCTCTTCAGTAGTTCCTTCCTTACAAATAATAAAGCGTAGTCCCTTTTAACTTGTTCAGCCCACTGATAAAAACATTAACAAACAAATATTTAAGCTCTGTACATAAACTGTAAACATGAAATGTCAGTTTAACTGGAACACAGTCAATATAATTGATTTGTTATACAATGGAAAGCACTTATATTTAGTTAAAAAATCTGGACAAAAAAGTAGTTTTTTACAAGTAGTAATTTACAACTAAAGTCGCCACAGTCAATTTCAAGGTGGAATTGCATTAACACCCTCATGAACTATAAAGTTTGGTGATATAACCAAGAAATATTCAGCTCCTATGATACCTAAAATCTGTATTAAAAGTACATTTCAAGTCAGGTTCCGGAAAGATAAGATCTAAAGCAGAGTTATAGAATGAGCTTTTAATTTAGGGGCAGCGAAATTGAATTTCAAGTCACTTCAAATGTCTTATAATATGCTCATGTACCTCCATATGTCTCCTATCCAGATTGCCACAAGGAAGAAATACATTGCATTTGCTGTCTCATTGTTACTTCCTTTCTCCATGAGGATCCACAGAACAGAGGGATAACCCATCAACTCATCCAGTTGAGTTTGGTGCCCATCCAGTTAACTCTTAGTTGCAGGGGGATTCTGGAATTTTTTTCCCAAAAAGCTTTCTCAATAAACTGCTTGGGAACACCCAGAAATAAACTAGCAAATTTCAAATGAGAGATGAACAACAGAAAGAAAGAACAGACGCTGCCAGTAGAACATTTCATTTTGTCTAATAGAATACCGCTACACTTTGTCTTGTCATTTCAATACATTTCACTTCCCTGACTATTTCATCCATCCACATGGTCCATACAACCCCGACGAATGAGCTCTGTCCTATTCAAAGAAGCAAAAGAACAAAGCACAGAAACTGTCAGCCGGACAACAAAAGGGAGCGTTGAAATCACAGCCTTCGACATTTCATTGTAGCAACCGCCAATGATTCTCGCTAATTTCTACATAAATGCGTATGTGTGGGTGACAATCACTTATTCCAATAAGGAATTTAAACAGAGAAAGATGACGTATCATTAACTTGACAATGGTAATCAGACCCTGCTAAATTTGTACACTCCTTATTCTCCTTCCTCACTGACACAGACAGCCAGTATCCCCGACTCATATCTTTTATGTCTGCTATGCCACTCAAGAGCACATTGCGCTCTCGCTCTCTCTCTCTCTCTCTCTCTCTCTCTCTCTCTCTCTCTCTCTCTTTCTCTCTCTCTGTAACTTTATTAACCCACTCATGTGCCTTTCTGTGGATATCAAAATCAAATGAAGCACTCACTTTTTACATGCACACAAATGCACCCCGTGCACTTCAACCTGCCTTCGAAACATTAGCATGCCGGTGATGAAGCAGTGATGCATAACATAACCCTGATGCGCAATGTCTTGGTACCGCCTCTGCAACGTTTAGAGGAGCATTCGCAAAGCCTCATACATATGCATGGCCTCATTATCACTTCTCCAGTAGGTAAACATGCTGCCCCACAGAGTGGCACACTGCTGATGCACATACACTTCCATAGGATCTAGTATACACAACAGACAGCTGCATAGAGAAAAACTTGACAAAACTAAATGCTGCATAACAATCCGTGTGGTGGTGAATCACAGTGATAAATGTTGTCCTCTGAAGCACACATCCCGTCCTCTGTGAACGAATGACTAAACAAGTCAATCAACAAATCAATAATTAACGGTCCTGGAACAGGAAGTATGTCTTGTGGACTTTTCATTTAACAAGAGTAAAAAGTGTACCTGACAAGTCAACAGAGACAAGCGTTGCAGGTATGAACTGTCATCAACTTTGAGCAATAACATCCAACGGGCAGGAACGCCTTGCTCTCCTGTCCTCCAGCCTCTGGCCTAAAAATGGATCCAGGTCCAACATCATCGCCGATGTTCAAATCGGCAAAAGGTGTCAAACAGGAAAACACAAAAAGACGACAAAGAGCACCTCCAGAGAACTTTGGAACAAAGAAACACATTTGTGTCACTAGAAGTGAACTCCTCCGGACTGGAAATCTGTCTATTGACACGGGTCACTGCAGCTGACCTGATGGGAAGCCAAATGGAGCGGGCTAGTGTAGATATGAGTCACTGCAATATTGCAATCATGTTAAGCTTCACACAGGAACAATAATGCTACAAACAAAGAATAAAAGGTGGCAAGACAAAAAATTAAACAATAAATAATGTAGTTTCTATCTGAAAGATGATTTTTTTTTTTTACATCTTAGTTCAATACCTGTCAAGTTTTAAGAAGGACAAATACAAATAAATAAGCCCGTAGCTATAGCTTCACATAGACATAATCATCATCATCGTTAGGCCCGCATCACATTACACATAAGTCCAGAGACAGTTGTGCATCGCGGGTACATGACTGGACTTCTCTGCGTAAGCATTTCTCATTGAGCAAAAACCCCATGCTCGCTGTGCGTCATCCCGGCATCCCTCCTCCCCGTCTGCAAGTGAGGGTGGTTGTGGAGATACAGAGTTTACTGCTTGCGCTTCATGCTCATCTGCACACAGACACAGCTCTCTATTTCATTTCACAGTTCCACACAGCCACACACATATAAACAGAGACATAATCTGTGACACATACAACTGCACCTAACTGCCCAAATGCACAAACAAATAAAGCCACCTTCTGTTACCCGTACACACAAAGGGCCCACCCTCCATTCATATGCAGACAGAAGCCTTCTCCATCATCCCCCACTGTTATTTTCAAGTAGGTTTACAGGGCTCATAAATGGGTTTTATATAGTCAATATGGCTGACAGTGTCTGGTACACTGTGTCCTCTACTCGCAACTCCGGATTGTCAATATGACTGTAAAAATCTCTGTAAACACCCTCTCCTCATTCCACTCTGAACCAAGTTTAACTGCCAAGTACACTTTAGGTGTTTATGTCCAAGGTGTTAAATATCAATATTTGCAATTGAAGAACAAACCAGCTGATGATTTTGGGAAAAATCAATGTTTGGTTACAGGCATTGAAATTGAAATTGTTGTGTGTATTTTGCATGACACAAATATATCACAAGTCATCATATTTTATACAAGGAACCTCCAGTTACAAGGATGCCATTGCAGCAAGGAGTTGACGATGAGACGCCGTAAAATAATTTCTCAATATGCTCTAATCTTCTATTTTAGAAAACATACTATCAAGATAATTAAGTAACAAGACTTTAAGGGAAAGACAAAGGCTAATGTTTTGTCTTTTTATCTAAACTTGGGCTAAATGGCACCACACAGGAAATATTAAGGATCGATTAATTGTTCATTTTGATCTTTTCATGGGATTTGTTAAATATAGGGAATCGCCACCCCCTAGTCTTTCAATGCACACGCCCTCCTTCTCTCTCTCTCTCTCTCTCCATCTCTCTCTTCCCAGACACATAAACAACAGCCCTGAATGGGAACTTTTAACTTATAATTGCCTCAGCTGCCCTGTCCAGACACAGATTCAGACCCACACAAACACACATGCGCGCACACACAGAGCTTCTCATGCTGGTCTTTGAGTGGTCCCTAAGGAGGATCCACTGTTAGCAGATAATTGGTTTCCAACCTTCACAATACTACCCCCCACCCCCCTCCCTCCCATCCCCTTCTCTTTCTCTATGTGCATGTCTGACGCTGCATTTTGTAGCAGATGCACTAATTGTATGCGTTGTGTATTACTCGGTGTGTAAACAGAGACATAAAACAATACTTAAGACGGTTTACTCTGATACAAGTTATTGCATTGTATTTACCTTCTTTGTCATCGGCGCTTATTTAACGTGCCATGCTAATAAGGGAGATTGGTAGAGTGACTTGAGGAAAAGAGAGTTAGAGCCTCGACAGTCTATCTGTTCTGCCCCTGTAGCCCTGGGCCGGTTTCTGCACTTTTAACAGCATGGAGGCGAGAAAGACGGAATCAGCAGACCTACAGTTTATACACAGTTCTCCTTTTAGCGAGTTGACTGGGTAGTGAACTCAAACACAAACACAAACACACACACACACAGACACACACATACATTCTAAGAAAATGCATGTTGTTCACATGACACAACAATACTAAAATTCCAGCACACGCGTACTATGCTAACATGCACTAAGGTGCATTTAAGCGTGGTGAACAGACACACAAATATCCAAGCACACACACACACACACACACACACACACACACACACACAGCTAGGAGTTACTCAGTGGTGCCATCAATTTCTCAGTCACCTGCTACAGCAGGCAAAAATGTCTGGCTCGCAACTCTAAATATGGCATCCAGTTTCCAGCATTCCATATGGGTCAGTTACCATGACAACCACTGCATGCCTGTCCAAGCAGCCTAATATTTACTCAGCAGATACATGTTTGCTGTCTGCGGTAGGTAATGATACTGGCCCACCTGGTGTTTTTTATATAACAGACTCAATCTATAATACATGAAGTAAATACAGGCCTTCACAACATTCAGGTCAGGCAGCTGGTTCAACTTGCTTTTCTTTTTCCATCATCTTTTCTAACTCTGGCATAGTGGACAAAGTACAACTAGCAATTATCCCAGAGGAGCAAGTTTCTATGCAACCATTTCATCATACACTTAAAATAAAAGTCTGTGGACATACGTGCATAAAGCTGAGCTGTAATTATGGCTGTGTATAGTAGCTCTCCATATTATTTGCCTCACTTTTACCTAATATCTGCTATCTAATGTCTGTTACATTTAGCTAAATACAAACTTTATCTGCTGAGGGAACGTAGGTTAAAAATATTGTAGACAGGTGTGTCCTCTGCTCTCTAAATTAAAAGTGTATGGTTTATGACAATTTGTCAGCATGGGCAGCTTGTGTTTTCACCAACAAGTTTCTGATGCTGGTGAAGGTTGTTATCTTCAACGTTTCAGTAACACAGATCTTGCAAAAACCATTTAACACTATGTTTGGCCCTGATTTGGACCAGCAATGACAGCAGGGATGACCAAAAGCCAATGAGAGCGCAAGACACGGGGCGAGGGGAATATCAGGGGGAGTGTAGTCGTAAGTATTTATGTATTAATTTACCTCCAACTCTCTCTGCAAAATAGACAATCATTTCTCCCCACATCTCCCCAACCATTCTATTTTCCATATTCACCCATGGAGGACAGCACAAACCATTTGGATCGCTAGCTTCTTGCTGACATCCATTTTTGTAGGAAATAACTCCTGCTTTATGGCCTCTTTTCCCGTATCACTTATTTTGTGTATTCTACAGTAGTTTTGAAGAACAGACAGATTCCTCATAGGGAAATGTCTTGTAATGTGTGACATGCTGTCGCCGATCACTCATGTAATGTGCAAATCACAACATCTTCAACATGGTCTATTATAAGACGAGAACTTGTGTAACGTGATCAGGAGGTGCCAATACTGTTGTGTTAATGCAATCCATGGAAGAATTCTGATGCTGACCTTTACATGAAAACCTATATACAGCTAGGTTATACGATGGCCAGTCCTAAAAAAAATAAGATCCACGTTGTAATAAACTGGAACTATCCAAGTTCATTGACAATAAGAGCACTAAATATATGTTGAGAAATATATATGTCAGTGAGTCAATGCACAATTATAAAGTCACCATCAGCTTGTATGCATTGAAACAGAGGAAGTAGAGGCTGAGGGAAGAGACGAGTACGGTATCAGAGAGAGAGAGAGAGGAGGAAGGACACACAGAGAGTAGTGGGACGAAAGGAGAGGGTGTGAACACCGGTCCAAGAAGGTGTGAGGATAAAACTGCCTCCTTTTACAAGCACTAGATGGAACTATAAAATCTTACCTTGTCCTGAACACACATGCACACTCATGCACACAAAAGCAGGCTGGTCCATAAAACCCGTGCAATTCCCTCAATCCATGTTCAAACCATAATGTCTAGACTGTGGAAGGCAGCAGGGGAGGCTGTTATCGGCTTTCCCTTCTGACCCGGTCCAACCCCCTGCGACACGCAGACTCTCTGTCCCTCATGGTAGCCCCTGTTTCCAGCTCCCTCTCTCGTTAGGGACAGCTCATGTTGGACATTGTCTGTTTCGCCAACTGCTGCACACATACATGCCACACACGGAGCCTCACGTATATACTGTACTAGCCAAATGCTGGAATAGGAGCACAATGCACGATCAAGAACACGCAGACAAAAATGAACATGGACGTTCAGTGATGGCATGTGTAGAGAGGAGTCAGCAGATGCGTGAACAGCAGCTAATAAATGTCCCGAGACTTCACAGACATAGGCTCAGAGACGCAAGACGAGTGATCGTGGTCTTCCGTTGACATTTCTATAGGCTTATGGTGAGTGAGCAAATGATTGACTGATTGAATGATGAATATACTGTATACCATCTGCAGTTTGTTTCTGTTGAACACGCACTCCCTGCTGGCACAGATCAACAGCAGTAGCTGTCGTCTCACTGAATTATTTAATGATATGTGCTGTGGATCCCTTGATCATTTTATTACAACTGTATTGTGAATGTTGATTTGTAATTTGTTAACTTATTTACTTGCCAACCAGGAGGGAGAGAAGGCTCATGTTACTGCACGAGGCGAATATGTTCCTAACATTACATTCTAGGTAACAATTGAAGTACTGTAATTTTACTCTTCATAGTTTTACCTTTGTGGACTGTGTTTAGATACATAACTTTCTTCTTGGAAGAAGCTTGTCCATACTTTTTAGAATCCAGTTTTTTTTGTTACTGCATTAAGTAACTGCGAGTCTCACTGTTGTTCATGGAACCTCATCTTTGCTGCGATCACTAACATTTAATTTGTTGTGTTTCATCCAATATTGTTTTCACCATTTCACACTTGCTTCCTGTAAAGGTCAACTATTATTTGAAGTTCGTTTGGCTCGCTGCATAGCTGGCCCTAAAATCATGGGAACCAAAAGAAAGAAAACAGTATTGATGCAACACACAGTGATCTATTTGGTTCAGTGGCCAACAACCTTCAACTTTTAACTGTGTGTGCATCTATTGGTTGGTTCTGAGTAGGGGTGTCAAGATACATCGATCTGGTTCCATATATCAATTCAAATTCGCTACGATCCAAAATCATCAATGCAAAGTGAAAGCATCCATACAAATCATCATCTTCAAGATACGCCTTTATTTTGAAATTCCCATGGCACGTCTGTGCACCGTTAGCGTCCAAAGTTGCTTTTTGTTAGTTTATATAAATACAACTCATTGTGTTAAACGGGCCAATGATATCATGTCATGCTGATCACAGGCCCCTGAATAGTATTGACTTTGTATCGTTGCAGACTTTGCGAAATTTCAAATATCGCCTCGTTGTCCAAAGAATTGATCAAATAAAATATAATTGTGATGAAACTTTAGATATACAACACTAGTTCTGAGTGTATGTGCAAATTATAACTGACATATCTTCTGGATTTGTGACTGAGTGTGTTTTTGCTCAACTGTGACTCCAATAAATGTGAGTGTAGCCACAGTAGTCAGTGTGATTTTGTGTATGTGTGTGGACATTCACAATTGGTATTTGCTTTGGTTGTAGGCGGGTGGGTGGGATAAGACCGATACTGCTGTCTGAATAAAACATAGAGGGAGAGGAAGGAAGATGTTTCAGAACGGATGGAAATAGAGAGGGAGGGAGGGAGATGGGGAGATATTGATAGTTTGAGTGAGAGAGGGGGGAGAGAGAGACGAGGGTGGAAGATAAAGTCATTAAGAAGCAGCTACACCAAGAAGCCCGGGGTCAATAGGTCAACACTTAGCTGCAAGTGTCAAGTAGTCGGTCATCACCACCTGCGCCTTCATGATTGTTCTGTGTGTCTGTGTTTGTGTGTGTCAAAGGAAGCAATTTAGCTGCCATTGCTGCGCTACCTACTGCCATATTTTTTAAAGGGCTATTGGGGATATTTAGCTTGCGGACATCCAGCAGAGATAAACACGTACTTAAAACACCTCGATGGCAGGAAAGAGCGAGAAGTGCAGCGAAAGAGATGGAGCAAATTATTTCACAATGGAGAAACTGGAGGAGAGTGGAAAAAGAAAAGTGGGAAGAAGGTTGTTAACAATCGGCAATAGAGTTGCAAAACAATTCCTTGACAGTGAAGACAGGAAGATATGGAGACATAAATCACACTGTAGCGATGGACAGAGTGAAGGGGGGTGGGGTCAAGAGAAAGATTTCAGGAGAGAGAGAGAGAGAGAGAGAGCGAGAGAGAGAGAGAGAGAGAGAAAACATTTGGATGCATTTAGGGCCAACATTTTAAGTCCATCATATGACAATTATTGATTTTCCTTGGACTCTAATGGACATTATGGGCCCTATATATATTCATCTATAGCCATTAAACCATTAGCTACTGCGCCGCACACACAGACAGACACACACAGATACACAGACACACACACACACACAAACTTAACTCAGCAGCAAGCCAAATAAAACATTTCTTGTTGTTAGTTGTCAGTTTGAATCCCTGTCCGTGTGCAGCTGGTTCTCAGAGTGCAGCTGCATGTGCACCATCAGGGAGGCTCAGAGTAACTCAAACTACACCAAATACACACATGTTCATGCAATTGCCACGTGCGTGTCCAGAGGCGGCAAACACTCACAGAGAAACGCTGGCACACCCCATATGCTTTCACTCTTTCCCTATCACACACACAGACACATCCATTCTGCTCTTGTCAAGTGTATAGAAGACACGAGGGAAAGACAACAGGATAATAGGATTATTATTCTCCTCTAATCTCCATGAGTCAGCACCACACAGTTCCTGTGTGTCTGTGTTTGTTCATTTAAGTAGTGTCTGTGTATGTTTCTGCACAAATGCCTGCCTATTTAGGCTGGTGATTATATTCTGTTTTTCACCTTGAAAGAATATTGAAACATTCAACAGCAAAAAAAGCAAAACATTTTAAGTAATTGTTAGGTGAAAAATTTGTATTCTCAGATTTAGATATACGTGTGCACCACGAAAATTTGGAAATAATTGTGATTATTGTCAGGGTCTTCATGTGATAGAAGTTGAAAGAAATGGGTAAATTCATAATACATGATCATACAAAGTTTAGTTTTGGTAAAATGCTTCCAACAGAAAACATAGTTACGGTATTTCTTGTTAATGTTCTCTTGTAGCTAAAAGGCTGCTGTTCATCCATCCTTCCCAAGTATGTAGTGGCTATACTAATGAATCTGAGCTTTCAAATGAAGCCTGTACTTGAGACAATATTAGTCATCATTTCATTTATTTTTCGTGCTCCAAAAAACTGTTGGCTTCTGCTGTGTTGTCATAAATCAGTACCACTTCATTCCAGGAAAAGCCAGATCTTCTTCAGCTCAGGGACTATTGAAATCTTAATGAATTGGTAGCATTTTAGTTGGGGAAATAATAGGTGCAGCTTTGGCCAAGGGAACACTCAAGTCTGAACAAATTTGTCTCATTTTATCGTGAGGAAACTCAAACCAGCCAGGGGACTATTGAAGTCCTAATGAGTTGCACTATTTTATCTCGAGAAGACCCAAGACTGATTTGACCAAGGGACTGTTGAACTCCTTACAAATTAGTACTATTCTAAGACGACCCAGGTTTACCTTAGCCAAGGAACTATTGACTTCCTGATTAATTAGTCTCACTTTACTTCCAGAAAACCCACACCACCTTTAGCCGAGGGACTTTTGTACAAGGTCAAAAGAAGTTAAAAATTGTTTTAAAGTGAGAAACAACTTGTGCTGGTGGAGTATGATATGTATGAGTCAGCATGCCAGAGTTGGCGTTAGTATGAGTCACAATGGATAACACTTTTATTAATAGAGCGAGTGTAGGAGGCGGCTGGTCACATGCCTATGCACACGCATCCATACAGCAGTGCAAACACAATATTTGATTGCCATATCGTGCTCAGTATTGTTAGAACTTTTATACATTTTAAATAATTCAGCACTTGAATGCTCCCAGCTGCATACAGAAAAGGACTGGGATAGCATTGCAGTGGCCATGATAACCTATTATTGCACAGTGGAGGAGAAGAGAAATTAAGACATTTTATTTCAAATGCCTTTCCAACAAGAATGCAATCGTGCTAGACACCTGCAGTGTATACTGTGTCATGAACCCTGTATGCTGCTTCCGCGCATTGCTCAAGGACACATTGACTTTCAACCGGGACATACTGTACTTCCCACTAATGTGCTATCTTCACATAGGCCATGGGATCTCTCCAGCAATGATAAATAGAGCAGCCGGTAAGAAGCCAAGGGGTTGTTCATGGCATTAGCCTGGAGAGGACATAGAGAGTACATACACCTTCTGGAACTATTTGTGTTCCATTTCATCTCTCTGATGTGGGCCGATAATAGTGCTGAAACCACATCGAAATGGCAACGTCTGACTTTAGGCGATACAAACACATTTTCAACCAAAACCTTTTTTAGGGCCCCATAAAATCCATTATTTCACATAAATTGTTTTGGGAATTCTGTGTTTTACGATTTTGTTTTTACCTTTTGTCAACAGAAAAAAAAAGTGTCTAATCATGTGGTGTATGAATAAAATGGCAAAACCAAAGAAGACATTAACAGGATTATGAATCTGACCAGCTGACCAGATTAACAATCTGATGACAGCTTTTTGAATGTGACCATTTTTAAAAGTCATTGCTATGGGCACAATTTCCGTTGATGCCACATAAAGTATTGCGATTGGACACCCAGCCCTGCCAAAGATTTCCGCCATTTTATTTCTCATGAGAAATCCTTGAAACACACAAACACATAACACACAAGCACACACTAGATATTCATCTGTGCCTTTCCTTCAGCAAATGAACAAATGTAGGACACAGTCAGAAGCACATCAGTTTTGCACATCTCTCTATCTATTATTTGGGTATATTTATCTATTATTCAGACCCCTCTGTTTCATTCCTCTATATCTCTTGCTCTCGAGCTAAAACCCTTCTCAGTCCTCCCTCTTCATGTCTCTCTCTCTCTCTCTCTCTCTCTCTCTCTCTCTCTCTCTCTCTCTCTCTCTCTCTCTCTCTCTCTCTCTCTCTCACACACACACACACACACACACATTTCATATCTCTTCTTTTTTTTCTATCGCTCTCTCCCATTCTCTCCCTCGTGTGCTCTCCGTTATCTTCTGTAAAGTAGATAAACATCAGTTTCCAGCAGCGGGAGGAGAGGGAGAATAATACACACGACATGTTCATGAGAGGTGGAGGGTAGCAGCCGAAGTCAAGGTCGAAGTGCGCGGTGTGTGTGTGTGGTGATTTACAACCCCATCTCCCATGCCTTTATCTGTATCCTTATCCAAACCGTGGCACCATTTCCTCAGAGAGTAGAATATAGTAGTGTTCACACACACACACACACACACACACACACACACACACACACACACACACACACACACACACACACACACACACACTCACACTCTCACACACACACTTGTCTGAGGCAGTGGTAGATCATGAGCCGGTGAATACAGGATGATGCACAGTAGCCCGACTGACATGAATCACAGTTTCTATTTTTTTTTTTTAGCTATTCCCTCTCGTTTGGCTTTCTTCTTCTGCTCCTATCTTTCTTCTCATCCCTTTCCTCCTCCTCCTCTTCCCTGCTCTCCTACTCCCTCCCCATTTCTCTATTTTCCACTCCTCTAACCTACCTAATTCCTTTTTCTTTCCTTTAATCAGTCTCTCCTCTGCTGATTGGTCCCTTCCCTTGTATGAGTCCTATTGGTTCTTACTTATGACTGACTAATAACTTCCTTTTACCTATTTACCTAACAAGGTAGGGAATGACTTTCATTTCATTATGTATTTTTTTTTAGCTAGATGTGCTATGGCAAAATATCAATCGATTGAAACGTGACTTAATCACTTGACACATACTGTACTTTTTTCTTTTCTACAAGTGATAAATACAGAAGATGTGTTTCGTTGCATGGTGGCTGCTTTGGAGAAGTGGAAAAGTACATTTTAGTTGGTAATGTTATTATACTGTTTTACTGTTGAATAATATCCCATAAAATGTCAAAAACAATCCCTGACACAACCTTAGTCCCAATAGCACCTTAAAAACAACTTAAATTACTCAACAATATGCATGGCAAGAAATATGACTCGTTTTTATGCATTTATATAAACCAGTGAGAAGTCGGCTTTCACTCACAAAGATGGCTTCGTGAAAAGTTAGATGTAGTCGCCATCAACTGCAGATTAAGAACCAAAATACCTCTGTGCCAAAGAAACAGTGGCGTCAACCCACAAAACCTTCATGAAATCCATGCTGTTTACCAACATGTAACCACAACGTAATATAGCTGGCCGCATTGCACGCCGTGCGCAAAGTTTGACTGACAAGCACCTGTATACTCATCATAACTAATCAGTGAAATTAGCTGCAGCTGTTACATTGAAAGAGACCTGCTCAGTCCTCACCGATGCATCACGCTACAATACCTCTGTTGGTAACGTCCTCTAAATAAACCGTTAACAATGCACGTAATGCTACATTTCCCCATCAGCCTTGCCAACTCTTATCACGTACCCGAATTAGCAAACATGCACACGCACGTCACGCGCGTTAACCAATACACGCGCCGCTGGCATTTAGCTCCGCAATTAGCCGAAAGGCGATCCTTCTTGTCGAGCCACGCGCCGCTTTATCAGACCAGCGGCGGTGTTGAATAGCAGACACGGGGTGACACAGTGGGCAAGCAGTCTTACCTTGGACACGGTGTTTGCGCGTGGCTTTCTGTGGCAGAAGTACAGCCATCCAAATATTAGAAGGTAGGGAAAGGTAGGGATTTGGGAAACTCTTGTCACAAGTTGCTCTCGTAAAAGCCAGCTGGTCGCATCTGGTCACACAGGTAGCTGGACTCCTTCTTTTGGTGCAGCCGCTGTCAGGGTCAACTCAGAAAAGTTGCAGAGTGACTTCACTCCAGCTGCTCCGTAGTTGTCCCCAAACTCTCTTCCCACCGTCCTCCTCATTATCGTTGTTTCATTGCTCTGTTTTTTTTTTTTCTTGTTTTATTTTATTTCCTTCTGTTCTATTTTTCAATTCTGGAGCAGAATGTTTGCCCACTGTCTGATATATTCATGGCAACGGGCTCTGTGCTGCGTTTGAGTGCAGCTGTGACACCCAGTGGCGCAGGTAAGGGGAGATGTGGAGCACACAATAAAGAAGGCTGCATATTATAAATGGATACATTTGAAAATAATAATGAAGTGGGCTACAGATGCCTGTAAGGAAATAATACATATATATATATTACACACACAACCATTTAGGTATGTTGATATGTTATCTCATATCGTGTGATGTTTATTTTGTATGTACAGTATGTAAATAAAATATTTCCTGTCTAATTACTTCAGCCTTTTAATATCAACCCTCAAAACTTGTATTAGGATGGATGGAGGTTTTCATGGAGAGCCATACCTATCCATAGCCGATAGGTGATCAATTTCTTCACTTGTAGATTTCTTAGACAAGGGCCTATACTATCATAGGCTCCTGTGACTTCACTATTGCCCTACTTTTCTCTTTTCTTCCCACCCTTCCGCAGCGACTTCTTGCCTCATCCTGCTGATCTCTTAAGAGTCTTCCCTCTGTGCCGTTTTTGTTAACGTGGCCAAACAAACTTCAGCTCTGATTCTTGAGTAATGATAAACATCATCTTCCCTTTCCATTGAAACAGTACATTTAGGTCGTTTTGAGCTTTAGGCCTATACAGTAGCATAAACATGTGTATGTAGGCTATTGCACATGTGCCATTTATGATTATATCCTCACCAGTATTTAATGCCAATATAATATTGCAGTTTAATTGCTTTAGGAGTATAGGTTTGGAGTTTTCAGATAAAATTTCTGCAAAGGGTGAATGACTATTGGACTTTTAAATGCTACAATTTAATATTACAATCATTATTTGGATAGCCAACCATATTACATTTACAAGGTTTTATGTATGTTTGAAGAGTAAGATGAAGGCCTATACAAGCTTTTTTGTTCTTTTTTTTTTTATGCAGCTACCCAACCGTATCTCTCAATTGCTTGACATTTATTCAGACCATGGAATTTCCAATAAATGTCACTCATAAAGAGTAAATCCCTTCAAGTGTTTCATCTTACAGGTACTTTACTAAGCAAACATACTGTACTTATGACAGCAGCTCTTCCAACTCTTAATATTCAGACAAATTAAATGTCACCTGACTTGGAGCAAAGTGTGGTGTTTTCCCTACTTATGATTCTGACTCTGTTCAATTACTTACCCAGTGGGTTGCTCAGGGAAAGTGCTGCATACGGTTTGATAGGAGAACCAGTGTGCCAACATCACAATAGGTGAAAACCAGTAAGACACTATCTATCTCTGTTTTGCAGGCATTCATTGTAGCGTTGATGACCCAAATATAAGTTCGCGTGTGTGTTTGTGTGTGTGTGTGTGTGCGTGTGTGTGTGTGTGTGTGTGTGGAAAAACAAATGCTTTTTCACCAAAGGAGAAAACGAATAAGGTAATGAATGTGCCCCTGTGTTTTGTGAACATGTGACCACCAGTATGTGTGCTTGTATGCATGAAGGTGTTAGTGTACCTGCTTGTGTGTGTGTGTGTGTGTGTGTGTGTGCAGGTAACCATGCCTGGCTGGTCTTTTGTACATGCTGCGTGTAGAAACCTTGCTGCATGTTTTTGGCACCTTCTTATGCAACTGTGTGACTTTGACCACACACACACACACACACACACACACACACACACACACACACACACACACACACACACACACACACACACACACATACACACAGTATCGGGGAGCTACTTATTCAGTGATAAAAGGCGAGCCAGAGGGAACCCAGTAATTGAACTCCAGTGAGCGAAGCTTGGAAGCACCGTGCCGTATCCAGGGTAATAAGAAAAAAGTTATTATTCACCTCAAACACACACACATACACTCTAACAGCAGATTTTCGGATTTATAAAGACACACTTTGGCCGGAACAACAACATAGCATTGACACAACGAAACTCACAGGCCAGCATTTTGTAGGTTTACACTTTCCTACTGAACCAAGTTTGAAGAATGATGAAGATCAGAGTGTGGAGCTGTTGAATAAGCAAATAAACTTTGAAATTATTGACTTTCACACTCTCTGCCTCCTGCTGTTCCACTGAATAAATCAGAGTTCACTCTATCTCCCTCTCCCTCTTTTTGGATATTCAGTACATTCACAGGAAGGAATCCAGTGTGTTCAGCTATCAGCAGTGCTGCAGTACACACACACACACACACACACACACACACACACACGCACTCCCACAAAGCACCACAGAGTACATGCACTTGTTCAGACTCGGATGTGCAGCAGGCTCATGTGGTGAATGAATGTTCTTGTGTGCTGTACGTGCAAACAGTTACTGCAGAGTTACTGCAAGTCTGACAAGAATATTCAGAGATGCACCTTTCCTCCACTCCATGGCCAATAACGTTAGTTTGTCATTCCTTCCTTCCTTCTGCTCATGTTTGCGCTATTATTATCCAATATCTTAAGTAACATGCATGCATTCATGTATAGTGGAAAGAAATGCTGTTGTTTATTTTATATAATTCTATCTTCTTATTTACTTGTTAGGTCTATGAACACACACAAACACCGAAAGACTTACAAAAAGACAGACATCTGTCTATTCAGTTAAATTGAATTTCATTGGCGGTTCAGGCTGATATATAAGATCAGTAGTAGAAAAGTAGTAGAATCAATGTAATATATGAATAGATCTGAATTAAAAGCATATTTATTGTCCGCAAAGACAATGGATTTTTCTCTTTACTAATTGGGGCATCCGTTAACATCTCTCTTAAAGGTCACCATGCTGACTTCCAATCCTGGTGCAAATATCTCAACTAATGGCTGAGAACCCTTGAAATGACCCTAAAAGTCTTTTAAACCCTAACCCTCAACTTTGTTGTAGGGGGCAAACTGTCCCTTCAAGCTTTTAATCGTCTCACAACTGCTCTCTGATACTGCCCACGATATTTCCTTAGTCACTCACAAAAGTCAATTTCAATTCTATTCTTTATCATGCCATCTCCATTTAACAATGTATGTGAAAAATATTGTCGTAGCTAAATTACCATGTTTTGTCAAGACAGGAAAGAAAAGAGAAAGGTAGAGGAAGGAAGAGTCCTGTCTAAGAGAAGAGTAACTCTTTTTCCCTTTTTTTAATCTACAGCATCTCTGCTCCCTGCATTCACTCTTCCCACCAGACTTCCCATGGGACCAAGTGGCAACTAAAGCCAACACATACGCACACACACACACACACACACACACACACACACACATAGACAGACAGACATGTAACATGTCAATTGGAGCAAAACATAATCTTCCTCCCAAAAGGCAATCATCCATAGTCCACTTTAATCTGGATCCACCCCCACACACCAACTCTTAACAACCTTGGCTGTGATTATCTGTTGACTTATCAACCTCCTGTTACTGACACCCCATTGACCTATTCCCCAAGCTTGCTTGTTTGTTTGTGTGTGTTCATGTGTGTGCGCAATAATAAAAGCTGGGCAGTTATCTGTCCTCTCTACCTGCTATGAATGCCGTATCTTATCATGGAAGGCGTCCTAAACCTTCATCAATGGGCTGTGTGCCGTCTTTATGAATCAAAGCTTACTGAGCATAAGGTCAACAAGCTACCTCTCTCTCTCTCTCTCTCTCTCTCTCTCTCCTTCTCTCTCTCTCTCTCTCTCCATTAAGTGTCCATGTAAAGTTTGCATGCTGATTTATCAACATCGACTGTTCAACGTCCATCTAATCACGGTTTGATAGCTGAACTCTCACACACACACACACACATGAACATGCGTGCAAACACACATGGGTATATGCGAGTGATCACACACACACACCTATTCATTCAAATAATGAAGGCTACAGATAGTCAAACATCAATAGAACCTGAAGACTGTCTAATTAATTGTGTGTGCGTGTGTGCGTGAGTGAGTGAGTGAGTGAGTGAGTGAGTGAGTGTGTGTGTGTGTGTGTGTGTGTGTGTGTGTGAGTGAGAGAGAGAGAGACAATGACACCCGTGGTTGGTATTCAAAGGCTTTACTGGATAACAGGTTCTCAATCAATATGCAGCGGGACACCTAACACGGAGGGAGCTGGAAGTGTGACATCAATTGCTGCTTAAATGTCAGGAAAAGCAGCATCAAACCATACTTACTGGGTGACATAATAGTGTTGTAAAGCTAATCATTAGCTCAAGGGCAGAAACAGCATTGGTGTGAACGTACTGATGCAGAATGAGTTCAACCAGTCATCTCAAGTTCCAATTACATGCAATACTTACTCAGATCCCATCTTCTCAACAAGACAACAGGGGTTTTATAAGTGGAAACCATCTGTAACTGAATGCCAGCAAATCATGAGGCTTCTAATAGAATGTAAGCCAATCAGCTAACAGGGATCCATCTAAACACATTTACATTGGTTACATTGGATGTCAGTCAATTCAGCATAGGAAGGGAATAAGACAGAAAACAAGCCCAGTCCCAATATCTTTAAGTACCAAAACTACCGATTACTTGAACTACTTAAATATTAGGTTTATTGGCAACTCAGTAATCATTTTTAGTTATTCAAAGTACACACATAGTACAATCTTTGAGGTATTGGGCCAAATTTAAAAACATTTTCATAATCTTATTTTACGAGTGTGCCATGTCAGATTAAAAAAACGCTGCCAACATATGTCCAGAACTGTTCATTCATGAAAATGTCACGAAGGAATAAAAAAAAGAGGAACTTTACAAGTTTAGAGGTTTAAGTCCTGCTTTTGGAGATTCATGAAGGAACATTTTCATTTGTTAACACCGTCAGCAGGGGAATTAAGGGAACCGGAATGGGAAAAACTAAGGAGTGCTGTTTAAAACGTGTCATCTGAGGGTGGTACTGTCACTAAAATAAAGAACAAATGATTCGATTTATTCAAGGGGAAGTCTCCATCCCGGAAATGGACAAAAATAAGGCATTGCAACGGAGGTCGTTTTCCCGGACTTACATAAACCTCCATGTGAAGAGCCATCCGTCTGTCTTTGCCAATATCACAATATCAGGACGTCGTTTTAAGATACAAGCTCTTCTAAGGGCCTGACGCGTTAAAGCATCCAAAAGAAGTTTGCCTGGTTACGCTTGACATGACACCTACGACCTAAAAATTATGTTCTTACTGCGAAAATTCAAAATATGATGAAATTGGTGAATGCGGGAAGTTCTCCTAAATCACTCTTACAAGTCACTCAAGAACGAATCTGTTCGTACCAGTGGTTCTTGCATGAGGCCCAATAATATATTTTTGGAGATGTTGTACATGGAACCCCTCCAATGATAATTACTCCCTTTGGGGAATTGTTCTGCTTTCCTTCTTTAAAAGGTCAGAGGCCAAGGTCAGCTACAGACCAGAGCTTTCAGAGTCTTGCAGAAGAACACTACATAGGGGTTGATGTCCTCCAGCACAGGACGTGAACACGAATCCTTCAAAGACAATCTCTCTAATCACCGGAGCACTCAGGCTCTTGTAACAGCAAAGGGGACCTCAAATCCTGTTTAACAGTCAAAATCTAATTGAATTTTTTTTTCAGATGTAATTAAATGTGCTTAAAATCATATGTTCCACAATTTCAGAGTATCCATCAACCCTTTGTGGTTGCCGACCCTCTTGGATGAGCCCAGAGGTTGTTTTTTTTCCCCATCTCATTTATTCTGTGACATTTCAGAGCAATTAAAAATGTGGCTTACCTTAGAATTTAACAATTTACCACATCGTCACTGCTATGAGCACATCAAAAAGGTTGATTGCTGCTGTGCATAGTGTGAGTGTGAATACTAAAGTTCTCGAAGTGAAAAGTGGAAAGGCTAAGCAATTAGCGCCAGATTGAAATGACTGCATACCATGAAAAGAGAATGTGTTTGAATAGAAGACTCATATGAGTGAAAGGATGAAATCGTGGATTTATAGATATGAAATTTTCAATAGAAGAAAGTAAGACTGAATGAAACTGAAGGCCGACAGTACAAAATGACAGAGACATTAAGAGAGGTATTAAAAAAAGGATGGGTTGAAAATGAAATAAATGGTTAGAGTTTTGGATGGGTAGCTGGTTGATTGGAGGGATTCAATCTGACAGACAAACTGGCTGAGAGATTGAACATTTCTGATGCAGAAAATATGAAATGATTGGACTATTTGGAGAAAATGTGTAAAGATATGAAGATACCAACAGGGATTTGAAAGTATTTGTTGTGTTTGGAGCTGTCAGAACTGACTACCCGGGAAACAGGCTTCGTTCCTGCAACCCTTTGCCTCACTGTTTCTGAATACATGTTCTAGATGAAGCGGTGACTATCACCCAGGAGATGACAAGGTGCAAATACAGATGGCGGTGGATGAAAGGATGTAAATTTAGACAACCGAGGATAATAATGCAGCCACAACCTGGTACTATGCTTCAGGCCAAGTTCTTGATCAACTATTGTGGTCCGCTGTATTGTCTGGATTGAGTCCACTGATTTCCCAAAATGTAAGTTTTTGGGTAAAATCAATTGTGAAAGTATGAAATAGCCAAAAAGGAGCGTTTTGCTTTGGATAATTCAGCAAATTAAATACACGACGAGTCAAGATACTTAATCCATTATTGCCATTTCTCGACACTACAGAAATCCTAAGTAGTCAAAGACTGTGGTTGCACAATGTAGCTCATATACATATTCATATAATATGATGCAGATTATTTATGACAAAAGGGGGAGTGCAGTCAACCAAACATCTTCTGGGTTCTGCTCCCCTCAACAATCCGCTCCACCGTCATCCTTCCACGTTTCCTCATTTCTGAGCGCTGAGTCAGGGAACACCTCCAACGAATCTGTGACCACAGCGCACACACAACGGAGACGGTGTGTCAGCTGAGGACTTATCCCAACACAGTGGAGAATTTGTGACAATGCTGAAGACTTGAAAGCAATGTCAAGTATTTTCAAACTCGTAGAATATTGCAACTTTAGCAAAAGATCTTAGCTTTAGTTGCCTTCCAGCCACAAGTGCAGATGACTTTTGTGAGCAGTTTAGTGCTGTCAGCACTGAGAAAGTGTGAGCCCATATGGTCAGTTTCAGAAAGCTGTGTGCAAAGCAAAATAAAATGGTCTGTAAAGTCACCTTTGAAAGTACTTCTAAAAGAAGTCAAGTGCATAATGTGAAACGTACTGTATGTGTGTGTGTGTGTGTGTGTGTGTGTGTGTGTGTGTGTGTGTGTGTGTATCTTGACATCTCTTGCTGTGTCAGGGGCCTCCGCTCTGATCCCTCTCCTCCTCCTTCGAGGGAGCGAGGGAAGGATCACTCCTTCTTCAAAGTCTCTCTTTCATCTTCACCCCATCACACCATCGTCTGGGGAGGGCGAGAGGGAGCGGCATCAGCAGACAGGACCGGCTTTTTTATGCAACCACCTCCTCCCTCGTTCCTCTCCTCCTTCTCCTTCTCCACTCCCTTACATGCTTGCGGGGCACTGTTAGCCCTTTTTGACCTCAGAACTTCTTTCTTTACTTTGCTTCAGTGTTCTGTGGCTTCCCACCGACCATTTGCATCAACTTTGCTCCCCCCCCCGCCCCCCCACCACCCCCCACCCCCCGAGTGCCTCTCTTTTCTAACTTTGCTATCATTTCATCCAGTAGATTTATAGAATATAGGAGCAGCCGTTAAACTTCAGGTTAAAAAAAAGCACAATGTCTTTCTGTATTTGCGATATCATTTTCGACACGATCAGTTGCTATAATTGCTTTCATTATCACCAACAGTCATTTGGCATTTCTCTAAGTACGCATCGCTTTTGATTATTTGAAGCTGCAGCAGCTGTTTTTAAGCGACGGCTAATTTTCATCCTTCACTTTTTTAAATCTAGAACCTGCCATGCGTTGTGGGGATCCTGCTGATGTATCCAGAAAAAAGCCGGTATACTTTATGTTTTCATAAATTCCCAGTCAGGATTAGGTCACCCCGTATTTTGCTCCACTCTGGTTCCGGGCTAAAAGGCATGTTTGAGACACCCTGTTCCAAAGTGGCACAGCGTGGATGAAATGTGTGTGTGGCAGCTACTTTCCAGTGTCTCCTCTCTGCTCGATTGCGCTGTATGCTTTCAGGGGCTCACCAACCCCCCACCCTTTCCTTACCTCCCTCCCTCAGCACCCCTGGGGAGCGACTACATGTACTGCTGTTGGTTCCCAGGAGTTTGTGAAATGCTGTTCTACAACCTCGGGGATGGTTAACACTCAACCCCGGGACTTACACTCTGCATGATCATGATGCCACTTTACCCCCCCCCCCCCCTCCACACACACACACACACACACACACACACACACACAAATGACTGTGTGATGGTGCCAGTCTCATTGCTTTCCAGGGGGGATTTTGACTGGGATTAGTGTGTAAAAGCCAGTATCCACTTGATAATGGTGTATGCTTGTTTACGGTTCTAGTCCTCTTGCAATCTGCAAGCTGCCTTTCATCCCGTGGAAATCTCATTTCAATCTCTCTTTGCCTCTCTCTCTTTTCCAATATATTGATGTTGGTTTTTTCTCTCTCGTGGATTCAGTAACTGTCGCATTTTCTCTCTGTATGGTTTTCAGTCAACCCATTTCTGATATCCCTTTGGTCTCTCTATTACACGCAGAACACACATTAGACTATTAGATTTAGAAGTCAATAAAACACAACAGGTCTTTGCACTTTCTATGAAATAATTAAGTTGCAAGTTATCATCCAGCCACTTAAATATCAGGTCAGTTAGAGTTGAGAACATTTCTCTTCTTTACACTAACTACTTGGAGCACTTGAAAGACTTTTCCACAAATCATGTCTATTTTTTATCGAGCTGAATCAAACTAATTAAAGGTAGTAAAAGTTGAGCTATTGAGGATACTAACTTTAAACATTTTTACATCTTCAAAGAAAATTCACCTTTCACCACAATCCTCTGTCAATGCTAATGGCCATGAGTTTTTGCTCTACAACCATTTGACAGAAGTTGAACTAACGTTGGTGGCTAAACCAAAGAAAAACATGTTTGTTTCTGCCAAACTTAGCATATTAACCCAATAAATAAACAAGCATAAGTAAGAATTAATGAAACTGTCTTGTAGATATTCACATTCTCGCTACAGACAAAAATAAAATCTGTCCCTCGGTGTTGCGGGTAATCTTGGAGGTCCCGTTGACCTGGATGAACCTTAGAAAAAGAAATGTGTATTCATCTTTGGTACGACCTGCTGCTGAACGGTTTATACATTTTGGGAAATACTGTACACTTGTTCTTGCGGAGAGTTATCTTAGAAGACTGATACCACTTTCATGTGCTAAATCTGAAGCGACAGCAAGGAAACGTTCAGCTTAGCTCAGGATAGCATCAAGACTGGAAACAGGAAGAAACAGCTAGCCTGGTTCTGACCAGCGGTAGAATAATCTACCTACCAGGACCTCTATTTCAGTGTCAACCGATTCCTATCCCTGTTACATTTACTAATGCCAAAACTATTTATGTGTTTGAATTTTAATGAAGACTTCCTAAATTAATATTGGGTGGATTAATTGTAGCTACTCTCTCATTAGACTCGTGATTTGACCAAAGTTAGATCCAATTAGGCCATCTATTGCTCATTTAAAAAAAAAAGAAATGGGGTGAAAAGAGCAGACTCATAGACGGAGGCGCTCTGACTGACCATTGACTGATCATTGATATGATTTTAATGAGTCAAGAGTGTTGTTAGATGTGTGGTAGCACCTCCATCCTAGGCTAAAGTATTTCTGCAGGAGGTTGCTCGGGTGCTACTGAAAGCTCATTATGGAGTTACTCGGTTTGAATGCTACGTAAGTAAATCAATGTTTAAATGTTAGGACTAACCTACAACCAAACTTCCGACAGCCACTTGTATACTACTAATGACCTCCCTCTACAGTAGTTCATTAAGCAATCTGCACTTTCAATCGTTTACCATATACTCCTACTGAAAGATATTTATTACTCTAGTCCAGGGGTAGTCAACTCTCACCCACAGGGAGCCAAATCTAAAAATAGCATGAGTAAGATAGAGATTCTGCCTTGTCAAAATGTCCCTGCATCAGTCAAATCTAAGGAATTACCCTGTGTGGCCTGAGGAATCCGTATATGGTGTCTCTGGTAGTGTATTTGACAGCTGATTTTGTCTCATATATGAAAAGCTCCAAGATCACACCAAGCCAAATAACTGAATCAATCAAAACACACACAAGGTAGATGGGAAAGCCAACCAGTTATTGTGTTTTCTAACCGAGCTGTCATTTTAGAGATTTCACATTTCTGCAGGACAACGCTGTAACGCAAATCTCATTTCATTCTTGCAATGAGGAAATGCATGCCTTTTATGAAACTTGCCAATTTCCCCCCTCTCACCAGCACCAGCAAGTTATTTTCATTTGCTCTATGATGTCTTGCCAAGGCACATAGTGTCTGTCTGCCTCTTTCATCGTCTGGGATTGTGCTTTTCCACAGGTATGCCAAAGCCAAGGGCCGTGCTTTAAATTCATTATCAGCTGTCTTAAAGATGAGAAGCCAATCTGTCTGAGAGGTGTCTGGAAGGCTCCGTAACGCCGTCATGACAGAATGAGCTGTAGTGAAATGCCAACACACTCCCTGGAGTGTGCGCTGTGTGTGTGCGCTGTGTTTGTGTGTGTGTGTGTGTGTGTGTGTGTGTGTGTGTGTGTGTGTGTGTGTGTGTTTACGAGCATGAGAGCGAGACAGCAGTAAGAGGGCAAGTGCTTATTGTGTGACGAGGCCTGTATGTGTGTAAGATGGGTTTTTAATGCCAATGTTATGGCTTTAGTAATGCAGAGAAAAGCAATATTTTGGCTGCCAATAAACAATAAAATGGAATAAAATGAGGTAGCTAAGCACCAGATTACAGCTATTGTACTTCCTGTCGTAAACACAATCTCATTTGTATACAGCCTTGATATAACAAGGAATGCTTTGGGAAGGTGTTTATAATTGGAAAACATCCAAAACAATATTGGTGATTTATGTCTAATTGGATGTGATTAAGTTGGTCTCTTACTGAGTACACCTTGGGTATGATGAGTATTTTTACATTTTATATTATCAGTCACATGACTTGTATTTAAAAGGGGCTGCATATTTTCAGCCATAGAAACAGTTGGAAACCAAAAAGCAGAAAGACGCTGAAGAACCAGAGATAGGTCTCGACAGCCAAGAATGCAGTTAATATTGCTTTTCCATCCACCAGGTGGGCAGAACCATAACTTACTTAACCTTACTTAGTTTATTCTGCTCCGTGTATGCTGCGTGCTTGCAGGTTCATTGACACCTCAAAAGGTGATAATATGTCAGTGTTGTGTCCACAGTTTGTTTCGGCTGCCAATGTGGCAAACTAATCAATGAAAGCAGCTTTAGGAACCCCGAGCAGTTTGGGGGCATTGATTTTTTTCTGAACTCCTGTTTGATTTATTAAATTTAATTATCCAAACCACTTATCCTATTGAAGGTCACTGGAGCCGATCCCAGCTGACATTGGGCGAAGGCAGGGTTCACCCTGGACAGATCGCCAGTTCATCGCAGGGCAGACATATAGAGACAGACAACTTTTCACACTCACATTCACACCTACGGGAAATTTTAGAGTCTCCAATTAACCCAAGCTGCATGTCTTTGGACTGTGGGAGGAAGGAAGGAACCCACGCTGCCACGGGGAGAACGTTCAAACTCCACACAGAAGGACCGCCCGGTATCGGGGATCGATTGATTGCTGTGAGGTGACAGTGCTGGCCACTACACCACTGTGCAGCCCCCATTCAATTCATCTTGAAGAGAATTCCCTCCCTCCGTCCCTGTTCACACTGCAGTTCACCTCAGCTTACCCACTCCGTTTTAACCTTCCGTCCCTCTGCATGCACCCACTCATTAGTCTTTCAGCAGGGTTGCAAAAAGAGAAAGAGGCAGCAGGCGACATGACAACTGGCTGACAAAGTGACATTCACCCGGGACAAAGGGAGAGAGAGATAGAGGGGGATTGAGATGAGTGAAGAACGACAGGCCGGATGTAATAAGAGATTGACAGGGGACAGAGGGAGGAGAGGAATATTGGGTAAAACAGTGAAGGGTAGAGAGAGAGAGAGAGAGAGAGAGGGAGGGAGAGGGATGAAGAAACAGAAGCAGAGCCTTGTCACCTAAGTAGTGTTTTCATTCTGCTGTGTGTGCAGAGAAACCCTGACAACAGCCTTTCACAGCATGATAGCTGTGAGTCTGCTTCACACACCCACCGTGTGTGTTTCAGACTGTCTGTGTGTGCACACAATCAAGATGTGTCTCTCACTCACTGAATACACAAAATAACAGCATCATTATTGTGAGATCTTTTTTGAAGATGCTAGCCTGCAGGGGTGTTTTTTCTTTGTGTGTGTGTGTGTGTCCTATAGCGTCTTCCTTCTTTCCAGTATATTTTGATGGAGAAAAAGAGATTATTGCATTAGAAAGAGAGAGGGAGGGTGGGGAAACTATTAAATATAGCCCATGTAAAAGAACGTCAGTAGTCTGATTGCTAAAATTAGAAGTACTAATCCGGAGACATCATGTCATCATGTGTTTCATTATTTCTATGAAATCGTATTAAGTGTGTATATATCCCTGCACCGGAAAAACAGATGGGCTTACTAGAATTAGAATCATGAAGGCTGTAATCAGATTAGACTGACAAAACTGAATAAAAAATCAGTCCAAAGAAGAAAAAGTCCAAAAAATCAGTCCAAAAACATCTGCTTGTTTGATAGAAAGTCCAAGGTACGAGTTTGTGTATGGAGGAATTTGGAAGGGAAGAGTTAAATACAACTCCCAAGGTGCATTTCCACAAGAAATGTCCAATCACTGAAGCTTATATTATGCTAATTGCGGGCGCAAGATAAAGATTGCGCTTTTGAAAAAAATGGATTTTACAATACACGGATTGAATCAGGACAATTAAAAGGTTTGGGGTTATTTGTGGTTGAATTCAACAATTATGGCGTCGCATTTTGTGAAACTACTGCCTCAACCAAGCATTTTTAATCAGCTACCTGTCTGATTCGCACCTCTGACTGGATTCTTTATCTTTGCAATGGAGGCTGAGGTAGTTAGCTAGTAGGGCTGTCCTCTACCAAAGGAACTCTAACTTGACTGACAATGAAACGGTTATGTCCACTAATTGATTGATCGCTTCTCCATAAAGGATCACCATGAAGCACACTTAAATTCTAGTGTTTACCAGAGATGTGCTCACAGGTTTCTTGGGAAAAAAACATGGATGAGGGAAATGGGAACATAAAAAGGACTTAGTAACTCCATAGGGATGCCATGAAAGACTGGTATCAGAGCCAGGGAAGAAGGCCTATTGCAATTGATGTGTGTGAACCTGATCAGATCCCATTTTACATCTATTTTACCTCATTGTGTTCAGTTAACTCAAGCTGTCGCATGTGTCATAAACTGACAGTATGCATGACTTGCAACTCTTAGACATGTGTTTCTGAAAGTTAATAAGCTGCTAAATTCCACACTGGTCTCTGAAGCGTGGAATTAGTTTAAATTGGGAAATTAAATCAGTCTAAACAGCCACCTGCCACGTCTGCAATGCCAATGCCAACTGCATTAACAGATGGTTTTGCGTCCAACGAATGGAAGCTATTTTTTGAGATTCTTATTGCCTGATACTTTGTAAAGCTGTAATGAGTAACATATATTCAAAAAATACCCTGCATCTCTGCAGTTTTTAATAGTTTGTATTATTTCAGGGCTTTTCAATTATTAAACATATCTTACCTAAATTAGACGTTCACCAAATGTAATTGGATTTCTAAATGGAATGTATGTGATGCACAGTACTTCATTAGGTAGAAAATATAAATATCGAATTGGGACTTCAAATCAGCAGATTACTCAATCATCCAAATATTCTATTACGGAAAGATGTCAATTTGGTAGAATTACTTTTGTTTTTCTAATCAAACCTGAGAGGTCCCAAAGACTAAAATATTAACCAGTTCACATGAAGCTGGGACAGTGTGCGCTTATGAAGTCACATTATGCAACTTTTATTCTCGCACTGTACGGATCAGTTGACTGGCCGCGGGTGCCGGTTCACACTTAACACAAGCCGGGAACCCGGGTCGGTTTTGTCCAGTAACAATTCCATGAAGTTTATTCAAACAAGCTGCATCCTCAAGAATGTAATAGTAAAAAAAGAAGAAAAAAATACAAGCCTGGAGCCTCAGATGGCTTTAAGAGGGAGACAATATGCTGCCTTTTCAGAAGTTTCATTTCACACCACAGGGGTCTCTACAACATTTAAAATACTAATCCAATAATAACCCCTAAACATAATATTAAAAATGAGCTCACTTAAGTTTATAACATCCACCATGAGGGAAATTGGATATTGTACAAGTGACATTCCATAAATCCTTCTGATTGTCAGAGAGCCCCATCGTTCATTGTTCAGGCTATTAATCACATTTGTGACTAACCTCAAACTGCGTGTCAAATGGTAACCGATGGCACAGAAATTCTTAACTTTATCAAGTTTGTTCTTTATACTGAGCGTAATGAAGGTCTCCGTTGTATTTATACTGAGGTCATTGTTTAAACATATCCCACCTCCTCCTATATTATGGCACTTAATGTCTCTCTCTCTGGAAATTCTTTGTTTTCTCCACCTTGTCCACAAAGAGGTCAGAGGTCAGTGTCCTTTCAAAAATAGCCACACCTGGCAGCGATTCAATGTCATACTTTTAGGGACATTGAAGTGAGGTGGACGGTTGCCGACATGGGGACTAAAAGCTCCCTCCTGTGGTGGAAGGGCAATTTCTGACCGAGAGACACCAAGAGAGAAGTGTCCTGCTGGGGACCTTTTGATGTGTGAGGGAAAACACAAATATCCTCCCAAGCCACTGCTAATGAAGCACCACCGTGGCTCCACATTGAGCTCCGCAGAACAATTCTCTGCTCTGTTGCATACGCTACCTTGTATTTATCTTGTCCAACTCATGTAAAAGCCCCAGTGCACTGAGCAATTACTATAATAACGAGGAGCTGTTTACAAATGTCTGTTTCACTCCATTGTTAAGTAATTTCAAGGTTACAGTTTTACATTGTACAGTAGCGGTTCCTTCTCAGAAACTCCCAAGGTTAGGAGGTATTTTTTTCTGGTAAGTCACCTGAAATTCCCCGAAATTTTAGAGAACCTTTGTGGTCATGAATCAGATGGAATAATATAGCCACCGATAACACACACGCTGTTCGAACGCACACTCGCAAAGTGACTCACAAACGCTAACTCCGAAGAAGGTTCACGCTACTATAGCCCCGACCTTTACTAATGCAGGTTGTATGAGGAAGGAGGGAATGTACACTTTACTCTCTTTCACCCTAAGGTAGAGAGGACACACTAATTTATCCCTCTGCTTAGCTTCCACACACACACACACACACACACACACACACACACACACACATACACACACACAGGCATGGTCAGCTACACTTAAGACCTAAAATAGTGCGAGAGGCTAGTCGAGAGAGACCCTGTAATGTCAGGTTTCTTTGCTGAGAAGATGAAAGAGGAAAGATCAAACAAGCGGTAGTACGTGATATAGGAAATGTCTCCCCACACACACACACACGCACACACACACACACACACACACACACACACACACACACACACACACACACACACACACACACACACACACAATGAATGTGAGCACAGATGGACATATAAACACCCACGAAAAAAGAATGATGATGGAATATGTGTGGGTCCACCTGAGAGCAAACATGTGCAAGTGCCAGCATGATTGCATGTGTGTGTGTGTGTGTGTCTGTGTGTGTGTGTGTGTGTGCACATGTTTGAGTGCATGCCATTTTCACACACCATAATAATGTCATCCATGTTGTGTTTGGAGTAATTAATCACCAACAGCTCAGAGCAGTTAAACAGCACAGCTTCAGCAGCCTTTTTTTTTCCTTCTAAATGTATATTTATACACCACCAGTCTGTACTGGGAACAGAAACAAGGTCACAACAATATTTAAATGAGCTCATTAATTACAGTCACAACATTACAACATACTGAAAGTGCACTACTGGCTGGTAAAGTTGACCCACTCTAATGCAATGTATAAATACAAACCACTATGCTGTTTATTTTTAGAATTAAAGGACTATGATCCTATTTCCCTGTGGCTCATCAGCTAGTGTCATGGAAAGATTATTTATTTATTTTTTTACAAATGAGCACTCACAGCTCACAGCTACTCTTACCAGCTACTCACAGGCTGAAGCATACACTAAGTGTTATCGCTCAATGCTATCGCGCCAAAGAAAGTATTCGACTCTCACCTGAGGGACAAGGAGATGCATTAGATGTTCAATGCGGTCTGAAAAAACAGATTCGTTTTCCACCAGCCTCCGAGATAAGACCACGCTTCTTTATGCTCAGCAAAAAACATGCCATGCAGAAATGCATCAGTTTTGTTTTGGTGATGGTTGGAAACTATAGAACCTCGAGGAAACCCATGCCAACGCGGGGAGAACACGAAAACTCTGAAACAAGTGTAAATGGGGTCTGTAAATGTTCCCTGGCGTCTGCTGTCTCAGTTTCTGTTTTTCGCAACCGCTTCATGAACAACACACAGTCGTCCTGTTTATCAAACATAACACCACCATGCTTTTGAACAGATGCAGCACTCCTTTCTCCTGAGTGAATGTAACCCGCCCATCCCGTTGCTGAATCTTACCCAAAGGCTATGTTAAGTGAATGTCACCCGCCTACTTTATTTGATGAGCTAATCAACGTAACCCTTCTGCCTTGTTTGGAGAACGTCTGGAACGCTCATGACGACGCGGGCCCGACTGGGTAATCACACGATCGCACACAGGACTCTGTGATGTATGGCCTGCACTGGGAGCGGGGTAGGATTGGTGTCGGGGTGCTATATTTGAGCTCCCATAATCCCCTTTAATCTGACTCTGCACATCTACATAATGGTGATGTTAACTACTATGGTAACACACATGCATCAGTCAACAGGCACTCTGTCAAGATCACATGCACAGAGAGATGCACTCAGAGCCTCACACAGATGCTCACGGCTCAATATACATCTTCTAGTCGGTCGGTGTGTGTGTGTGTGTGTGTGTGTGTGTGTGTGTGTGTGTGTGTGTGTGTGTGTGCGTATGGGTTGGCGGGTGTGTACAAATTGGATTGGCTTGACAGGTTTCCATTTGCAGGGTCAAGCAAATGCATTCAGCATATTCAATTTGCTTTCCCTGCTGACAGAGACAGAGAGAGAAAGATATGCAGACAAGAGGAGGAGAGAACACTTTGGGTGTGGTGAGGCTAAGAACAATTCAATTCAACTCACAACACAGTTTCCCACTGTGTTGTGAGTTTTATTGGAACTACAAAAGCAGAGGCGCTGTCCCAATGTAGCGGGTACACTGGGACAGCGCTTGTTTTTGCACCTCAAACCCTGAAACCTCAGGACTTAACTGAAGTCACCTGTTAAAAGGTTGAGAGGCTGTGAGGGCTTGAAATGGTGTAAATACAAATCGGACAGCACTTTGCTGTGACGTATCACGTTACCGTGACAACGTGCAATTGTGGGTATTTGTTTGATACTTTTTACTCCCTGATTCTTCCAGGCTAGACTCACGAGATGAGAGGTAATTGTCAAATGATCTATTTGCTCTTTTTTTTGTCAAAACAACTGAACGAAAATGAAATGAAATGCTTGATGAATAAAGCTGTGTAATATAGTTTCCGCTTGATGTGTATTCATGTACCAGCGTTAATCCTTAATGTGTCTGTGTGAATTTCATATGCCAGGCTGAACACCCATGTGCTGTCTTCTTTGTTTACCGTTCTTTTTACATCTCCGGCTTCCACGCTCCCGTGGATTATCTAAAGTAACAGGGACACTTACAAAGTAAGTAATTATAACAAATTTTTCAGCCCGTTCTCATTCCCAGGGTGTCAAAAACAGCCCCTTTGTCACGCCACTCGGCGTCTCATAGTGACTCACAAGGCACCCTTTGGCGTCCGTTTGAGACGCAGCGGTCTTTAAGGTAACGTCAACGTAGACCCATCCGCGTCATTGTTAGACGCCCAGAGAACAATGCTCTGTGAGTGTGATGATGGAGCATAAAGAGAGCGGAGAAACCCACACACAGAGTGCAGACGGAGGTGGACATGTCAAACACAAACAGGACCTTCAAACAGGAGACCAGTGTTCGTGTATTTGTTTGCGGTCGGACCAGTATTTAACGAGTTTGGGCTGAATATTTCCATGCTGTGCGTGACACAAATTAAATTCCACCATTGCATTGGGTTGAAGGCAGGGATCTTGAAGACAGATCTCTCAAAACATAGCCAACTAAAACCCAAACTCTGACTATGCACTACTAAAGGTACAGTATGTCTCTCGGTAATTTGGGTGAACGTTCCCATTTAAAGTATACTTTAGTTTGAAAAAGTCCTACGCATACAAATTATCCGAGAGCAGAGGAGTAAGACATTAGAAATGTGAAAGTCAGCTGCGCCCTCTTCTCAGCCTGATGCTGATCCGTGTCATTTGGAAGTAGAGTCAGCAAAGTATGACAAATGAGCATTCGACGGCAGCGGAGTCACAGTGGTTCGAAAAGGTCGCCCCATCACTTCTACCTCAAGTGCAGGGCTGCTCTGCTCGTCTCCTGCTTGTGAATTCTTTGTCATCTTTCATTTGAATATCAAAGCCTCCGCCGTCTTCTGCAACGTCTGCACCAGACGCGCGGACTTCGCTCCGCTTTAACGAGACCAGCTCCTTTACGTTACCGCGAAACACGTTAAACCAGAGCTGCCTATGCTGTCGGCTCATCTGCTCAAACCACCGGAAACGTTGTCTGGACATGTGATAAGGATATTTGTTGGTGTGTGTGTGCGTGAATATCTGAAGTGAGCACTTTCTCTTCACTACAGTATGCGTTCACTGCAAGTTTCCATTTCATTTTTATTTTTATTTTTGTGAATGTGAGGCAGGGTACCGTTTTGATTGTTGCTGTGCAGAAAGTTTTCAAACACCCAAAACTACACGTTCACCAAATTATATTTGAAAAGCTTTGAAGACACCTTCCAGAAACGGGTGTAATTATAGGACAATTGATTGAACCCCCTTTGGAACTCCACACAGGTGATTTGTATCGAACTAATTATGGGACTTTTAAAAGCATTCATCTGCACCAGTGATGATTTGCGTGTGTTCATTTTAAGTGGGGGGGATAATAATGCAAACATTTATTTTGTATTTTACTTCCTTTGGATAACTTTGTAGAGATCTCATTCTCCACAGAGGCTTTTTCTTTTGATCAGTGCCCCAAAAGCCCCCCTTGAATCAATGTTGTTCATAATCAAATTTAAACTGGAGCTTTGAAGTTTAGGGCCCTCTTCAGTGAAAGAACAATAGACTTTTCTGACATGAACACAACATCCTGCCACTAAAACTCAGCAGTGAAGCCGGGCTCTTTTAGCAATATTGTTAGCTCCCCTTTAGACCAAATGCACATCATCACATTTATTTTTCATTATGTCCCAGTAGGAGACTGCAGAGCTGCGTCCAATTAACTGTCGTTTTTGATTACTTATTACAATCTCTGAATAACTTTGCTATCTTGCCCCCCTTTATTTGCCTTCATTGTTATTTGTGTCTTGGAAGGGGCGCCATGTTGACAAATGCTCTGATGGAGGCCAGAGTTAAAATAAGGACATAGCTGTAGTGTCATTACATCACAGCTGGCACACACTTCTACCAGCCATCCATCATTTGACATTGAGAGAGACTAAGGGGAGAGGAAGAGGGGGTGGGGGAAGGAGGGAGGGAGAGTTTATAGCTGGGTTTTATTAATTCTTCAGGCTGGTGGCTAAAAGGATTGCAGTGGCTGAAAAAAAAAAGAAACGACTGAGAAGTGGCCGCGTGATGAGGTAGATTTATTCCAATGTAAATAGGCAGGCTTGGCCCAGTGGCAAGGACTTCTGGTAAGGAGGAAGAAGAGAGGAGGAGGGAGAGAAAGGAGAGGGGGAACGGAGGAAGAGTGAGAGAGAAGGAAGGAGGGGGATAAATGAGAGGCTTATTAGAAGAAGAAGAAGAAGAAGAGAAGATGTAAAGAGATGTGGTGGAGATAAAGGGGAGAGGGAGACAGAAGGGCTGACATTGAGAGAATGAAGAAATCGATGACGGGATAGAAGGGATGGGGAAGGTGGGAGCAAATGTGAGAGAGGATGAGCGAGGGCACAGGTAGGGGGAGGGAAGGTGGGAGAGAAGGAGAGAGAGAGAGAGAGTGACATTGTGAATGGAGCAGATAAAGCACTGGCGAGGAGAGAGCGAAGGTAAGAATGGGAGGGATGGAAGGATGGAGGATAAAAAGAGAAAGAGGCATAAAGCTGTTGACTATTCTGTATCTACATGTTTGCCAAAATGGGGCTGGAATGAACAATAAAACATGTCTGTATGGAGTGTATGGAGGGAAGGATGGAAACGGTGAAGGACGGAACGAAGGAATAAGCTGTAAGGCGTCACCGGTCTAAGATAAGGAGGAGAAAAGAGGGTCTGCAGAGAGGGGGGGAAGGAAGGAAGGAAGGAAGGAGTTATGGAAGGAAGTACAATTCAATGCCTGAATCTACACCTTAAGGATGTAGAGGATGCAGAAATGAGCAAAACAGGAGCTCAGTCGGAAGGAGATAAGCCAAGACACATTAAATCATGGAAGAAGAGCGGGCAAGCAGGAAAGAAAGAAGGATCAAAATAATAAGAGGAGGAGTAAAGGTAGTCAACTGTGTCTCAGTAATGAAACAAAGGAGGGAAGGGAACTAAAAAAAACAGATACAGTGAAAACACAAAACATTGAGGCTGACAAACATACATCAGTTTACCCTTAACACTGTGAAAACAGGCCCCATGTCCTCAGACACTAAATCCCAGTCTACTAGAAAAGGGGATTATCATGATCATCATTAATAAGCAAAATGCCAGCAACCCTAAGCCTTCCTCTATCTAATAAATCCTCCCTGATCCACACAGGAGCATAATTAATACAGACGGCGGGGGGTAGGAGGTTAGCGTCGACCGAGCATGAGTTAATAAGGAGGGAGTGAAGGAGGTGTGAAAACCTTCAAACTCCAAAATGGGTCTTTTCCATTCCGGGAGATTGAACGTGGAATTTATGAACTGTACATGCTTCATTGGAAATAATTAAATAAATGCATATGGGTGGGTTAGAAAATGCAACTTTTGTGAGCTTAGTTTTAAGTGAAAGGAGAACTTCATCCAACATGGGGTCCAAGGGAATAGCAACTTGTCTCCAGCCCCGTCGACTGGGATGAACCAGAGCGTGGAACAGAGCCATCTCAAAATGCTAATTGCACAAAAGTGATGTAAAAAAAAAAAATGAAAAAAATAGCACAGCTTGCAAATTATTCCTCTTGGCAAAGCCGATGGAAAAATAATTGTATTTTGTCTATGTGTGAGCATATGTTTGGAGGGTTCTACTTGTATGCTCAAGTGCATAAGAATTAAGAAAAAAAAAGTAATTTGTGTTAACTGGCATTTGATTCCATTTAATGCACCATGTTGTTGGTTTTGCCTTTTGATTAAAAGTGGAACATTCTTTAGTCAAATTGTTACTATTTTCTTACGTTTTAAAAATAGTTTTTTCTGACTTTCATAGAAGCATTGTAATCATTTGTTGAAATAGGTAAATGACAATTTTGGCCAAAGATCCACAATTTGAAAGTTTACTGTTGAATTGTTGTGAATTGATAATAGCATCATAAAATAAAAGCAAAGAACTTTGTATATTGGTCATCCTTTCTTTATCAGCATGGCTTTGTGACTCGTTTTAGGGTCGTCTTCTTTTGCTTTGGACACACTGGTGTGGTGTGTAAACTTTGACTTCAGACTTGATGGGCACTACACATTAAGACACAAAGCCCTTGAGTAAAAGCACTGGGCTCTACACTCCATCTAGAGAGAGATTAAAAAGGACTCAAAGAAATCTGAAAAGAAATCTTCCCAGTAGTCTTGACCTTGACACCTTCTTTAATGACGATGGCTGAAATCTCTTCTTCAGTAAGTTGGCCCACATCAGTTGAGAGTCAGATAAAAGATGTAGCGGAGCACATAGGTCAAGGTGAGCAGTTTTATCTGTGCTGAATGGAAGGAAACATATAACACTAGGATATGCTCTCTGTATTACAAGGCTAAAAGGGTGTGGAGCCCCAGTTTTATAAGCAATTAATAGTAAGGAGTGTAAAGGCCAGCACATCTTTAAAGAGGCCGGGATACAAAAAGAAGCTTGGGCCTTTGTAGCTTCTCTTCATACATGTTTTCATAAGTGCAGCAGGGGTTACTACAGCAGCAGACCAAAATCCTGCCTCAGCTTTTTGTATTCTGATCAAAACATGGCTAATGGCTCAGATAGAACTAGAACTAAAAAACAACAGAAAATGACTTTGTCTCCTTCCGGTTTGACCAAAAGGAAGCCACTTTCTTCATGAATGTTAACTCATTTTTGTCTGCTTTAGTAAAAAAAACAAGAAAAAAAACCCCAAGATTCTTAAACTTCTAAATCCTCAGAAAGATGGCTGACCCTGTAAAAAGCAATAATGTAAGAGTCAGAACCAGTGTGCCCTGACTATATCTGAGAGCTTTTTGAGGAGGAAAAAGAGAATTAAAAGCATGCTCTGAGAGAAACCGGGGGCTTTTTTTCACTTAACCATAAGAGGTTTTTTTTTATCAAAAGTAAAGATGGGAGGTCAGGGAGACCTTGTAAAACGAAGATTTGGATATGGTCCACTGTGGTGGTCGTGGCAGAAGTCCCCACACATGCATATATCTTAAAACTATTACCAGAGTCTATTTTTATTCTAACAAGAAGTCGCTCTGGGGTCACACAAGACTTGTTTGCCTCTTTATCATTGGTGGGAGTAGTCTTAATGTTTCATCCCAATACCCCAGACACAATTTCTAATACACCTGCGTCCACTTTCACACACGCACGCACACACACACACACACACACACACACACACACACACACACACACACACACACACACACACACACACACACACACACACACACACAAACACACATGCACTCACATCCACCAGGCCACCAGGCTTGCTGAGAGCCTTGATTAAAATTTCCTCCATGTTCTGCTTCAGTTGGTGGCATGGTGAATGATGTGTGTCCACACACAGATGGAGCTCCGTCAGAGAGAGAGACACACACACACACACACACACACACACACACACACACACACACACACACACACACACACACACACACACACACAAACACACCTTCAGAAATCTTTAGGTGTGTCAAATTCCTCATCTGCATGAGGAAATGGGAAAACACCTCCCATATAAATGCCTTTCCTCTTGTCCACTGAACTGTAGAGACTATGGAAATCAGCAGCTGAATGGATAAGAAAGAGATGACTTTTGTCTTCTGCGTATATGGATGAGGTCAGGAAGGCCTCACCGTATGCTATAAAGCATGACTGTGGAGATGGAATATCTTTATATTCATCCTAAAGTCACTCTGTATGTACAACGTTTGAATTACGAGAAACGCAATGGAAAAATACATGACATTGATTAAACGAGACATTTTGTTGTTGCTACACAGTCAAACCTCAGCATGTCACTGATAAAAATGACCCTCCTACAGTAAGCATTACTGTGTGAGTGTCATTACTCAATGCACCAGTCAGTTCCACCAAGGGCTTCCTTTGCTATGTATGTATATGATGCAGCGGGGTCCCAGCTATTTAGAGCTTTTAACAGATTTTATTCAACAATAATTCCACTGGAAGCCAAGTCAAAAGCTTAAAAAAAAGTCAAACAAGAGAGGCTTGTGGTGATGGACTGCCAAAATGACATCGGCGGGGGGGGGGAATTGCTGATTATGAGTTCATTAAATGGAAATTTAACGAGTTAAATGAAATAACTATTTGAGAGCCACCAATCTCACTTTTACAATGAATTATTACTTGAGCCTTTGGTGGGAAACGGAGAGGAGCCTCTATAGAAGTGGAATCAGCAGATCACCCTGAGCTGGATTTTAATAGAATGTATTGACAATGAAAAGAAGAAAAAAAAAGAACGATTGGCTAAGAGGGAATACTGAGAGGTTACGGATGAGACTCTCTATCTCTGTTATACATCTCTGTCTCTTTCCCCATAGGGAGCGTTTCCTTTTAAATTAATGACGTCTGCTTCACTGCCCATGTTGCATATGCGTTGTGCTACGTTGGCTGGAATTCATTCATTTTCTGAACGAGCACAATTTCAGCTCACTTCAGCCGGGATTGCACAGCATTTCAGTCTAAAAACTACTGGAAATACAGTTACAATGTATGATTAACACTCTGAAGTGATAACGTAACATGCTTAACATCTAAAGGAAGTGCAGTTAGTCAGGTAATATCACTGCAGTAGATCCAATCCCTCGTTATATGAAAATACAGCTCATAACATGCAGGAAGAGAAACCAGTCATTAGATAACATCTCTATTCATAAATTTCCTCTTCTACATTTTCCTTTTCTCCTTCTATGTCTCCGTTTCTTGTTACTAAGGGCCAGAGTCAAACTACCCCTTTTGTCTCTGGGATTATTACTATTCCAGTCACACCCAGAAGCTGCTGCATGCCTCTCATCGCAGCAATTCCTTTCTAGTTTTATAATCTTTTTTTCCTGTATTACTTTCTATTTCCTAACGTTCCTCTGAGTCTTAGCGTTTGACCTTTGATATATTCACGTCCGTTCTTCAACGTGCAGGTATTGAGATATTGTTTTATAAAAGCTTATATTTGAAGAACCAGTGTGGAGGATTTAGTGGCATCAAGTGGTTAGTTTGCAAATTGCAACCAACTAAATGCCCCTCCGCTCACCCCTCCCTTCGAAAGGGTGTCGGAGAACTACGGTGGCCTTTAGGTAACGTGAAAAACGTGAAAAAGGCTCTCTCTGGAGCCAGTGTTGGGTTTGTCCTTTCTGGGATACTGTAGAAAGACTCTATGAAGAGGACACGTTCCCAAACAGCTCACTCTAAGCTCACTAAAACACAACAATTCTCAGTTTCTGGTGATGATGCACTAATGAAAACGTAATTATGACTAACTTATTTAATTTCTACTCATAGATAACCCTTAAATGTACACACTGAACCTTTAAAATAGAGTGACAGTGATCAAATGAAATGAATATTTATGTTGTTGTGGTGTTTGTTTTGTTTTTGGGGTTTTTTGTGTTTGTTTTTGTTTTTGTTTCTAATGACAGTCTGTGGAAGTCAGCATAGGGAGGCGGTTGGGGTGGACGAGTCAAACAAACACAGGACTTTCACCCAGGAGGCCGCTGTTTGTGCCACGTGTGAAACCAAAAGTCAACGTTCATTTATTTCTATTTAGGTAATGTAATTTTGGTGGGGACAGTATTGTCTGTTATCTCACAAAATAACCTCCAGAGATAAAAGAGTCCCATAAATCCATACTTTTTTTGTTATTGTTGTTATTTCGTAATGTTCCTTTTACATTCTGCATTTTCCATCCTTTCATCCATCCATTCCTTCACCCATCGCATTCCTTTCTTATTCCATCTTTTATTATGTGAGAACTGTTTCACTTCACTTCATCACAAACTCCGGCATTTAATTAATCGGCCCTCTGTGTCTCTCTCCACCTGTTTTACTGCCTTTCCTTATTCGTCTTTGGATTTTACTGAGTAAACAAATCAACTGATAATATAGCAGCAGTAAACCATTATGTTTCCCACTATCCTTCCTTTCCTGATTCCGTCCTATTTTCTTACTTCATTATCTCTTCCGTCTGTTTATATGAAGGTGGAAATCAAGATTCTTTTTTCAGGGTTTGTTTTGAAAACCACAATATACAAAGACCCTTTATGTGTGATGATAATACAACAGCCAACATATTGTCGTGTCCTTATTGTACACAATCGGGCCTGATTTCCTTGCACTAATGCACAAGTAAAACAAAGAGCACAAAAAGATCTTCATGAATGTTGACGGAGACAGATCAGGGAGAGAAGATGAGCTTGTGATAGCAAGATACCCAGCTCAAATTATCAACAGTGAGATAAGTGGATCTTATCGAAAACTGTGTGGCTGCACTTGTGCTAATGATGGATACATGGCACAAAATATATGTTTCTGCCAAGTTGGATGACGTGTGAACGTAATGAAGATGAAAGTCCAGTGTTTGGAGAAATGACTGTGCCATAAACAACACGGGCAAATGGTAGAATAGCAGAGCTTACTTAGCCTGCTGTTGGCATCGCTCCCCACTTTGTTACCATCCAATGAGCATTTAGGCTCACACACGAGTGATAAGAGATATCACCAACATGAGCTGCCACTTTATTGTTTATCTCACGACACACGGACGTTCACGAGCACCGTGAGTCATGGATTACTGCCGCCTTACTGCGGCGTATAAGTACACATCTCTATCCTCCCACCCAGCTAGCTGGCATACTGTTACACATCACATGAGTCCATGTCAAAACCAGAGAAAGGCCTCCAGCGGCCTCAAAGCGTGTGGATGTGTGTGTGTGTGTGTGTGTGTGTGTGTGTGTGTGTGTGTGTGTGTGTGTGTGTGTGTGTGTGTGTGTGTGTGTGTCTGCTCCTTGCTGATGCTTTAACAGCTATCGGTGCTCATCTCAGTGTGCAACCTGTGCTCTTTGTGTGTAAGACACACACAGTTTGCACTTCAACTGAATGCTAGTGCTGGATCACCATGTCAGGAGCTCCTGTCACCGAACCTAAATAAACTTCATCTGGATTGGTTTCAGATTGTTTTACTTTTTTGGGGGAGGGATAATGTTATCTTAGCACCGACTTCACTGAGAAACATTTCAGTGAAAAATCGCTGTGTATGTGTGTGTGTGTGTGTGTGTGTGTGTGTGTGTGTGTGTGTGTGTGTGTGCACCATGCAGGTTCAAGAGGATCCGGATTCAAGCTCATGTGCTGGCAAGCATCCACACTGATAAACTATCCTCGAGCTAAACACTGAGCTCATTCCAGTTCCTGGGCGCTGCTCTGTAGTTCATCGTGACCTTTCACCTCCTTGCTGAGGAGTGCAAGATGAAACAGAATACTGTGTGCTTAATAAATTACCTGCCGGGTATTATAAATAATTATTACGCTCTCTTAATGCTGACTGATGTCAGTGCTGAATAAATCAACCTTCATCACCCCCATTAGCGGATTAGGTAACAATAAAGTCAAAACACACATGTTCTCCTTTCTGTGCACAGGTGCAAACTTTTATATTGCTCCCACAGCGCACAGCAGTAAATTTGGGCAGCATCTGAGGACTTTTATTTCACTTTTAATGGCCTCTTTTTACTCTTTCCAAGGGCATGCGTGGAACAGTTTAACAGTCAGAGTTATAACACATGACACGCAATTTTCAGAAGGACGTGACTCGGATGTCGAAAAAGTGATTGATCGAGTTGAGGTAATTTGACAACAGCACCGCAGTCCTTTTCTGTTTCATGTATAATAATTTTTTTTTTGTTGAAAAAAAGCATTCACACATCTGAAAATGACTGCTGGAAATGAATCGGGCAATGCAAAACAATTAAGAAATATTACAGTTTTAATAAACACGCAACCGTAAGAAATAAAGCCGACAATAATATAATACTGCTGATCTGATCATGCTATTTATAGACTCCGTAGACAGTGGCTGAAATGATGTTGGAGTTTACCACGGCACGAGACAGTAATGACAGCTATTTCAAGATAATGGCAATCAATGAATCATGTAACTTAAGTGGCAGAAAATAAGGTGTCACACAATTTAAGATGATGGAAGATTGCGAGCACGGTCTTAAATGCTGCCAGACAGAGAAAATATCTTTGAACCTGAGCTCTCAAAAGGCTTTACAGAGGAGCGTGTGAAGTGACCAAGAACATTATAACCTTCTGAGACCCGCGGCGTCGCCGTTGATCTAAACATGTGAACGAGTGAAAGGGGTCCCTTGATCTCTCACCTCAAAATATCTGTTTGAAATTGGGTTATATGGGGAGCCACATGTCTAGTACTTCCACCATAATGTTCTAAGCCCTATTTCACTTTCAGAATTCAGTGAAATTTAGTTATTTAAGATTTATTTATGACTAGAACCACTTCATGCACACTACAGCACCCCACCCACCCTCCACGAAAAAAAAGGGTGTTTGTGGGTCTCTAAGGGATAAAGGAATTTCCATTTGCAGAGCTGTTACGATGCTGAAAGCCTTTGAAAAAAGGCTGCGACTCTCTTTGAGACTGTAAAAGAGAATTAGATATAACTCACTTATGGTGATGATTTTTATTGGTTCGTTTTATTTTCATTGATGTACTGCAAATGTCACGGTGCATTTAAAACACACATTACATTACCATGATAGTCCCAATATGGTAATCAATGGATGTGCGTCCTGACTGGCCTGAACAGATTTGACCACATTGCTAAATGATGCCAGAGCGCGAACATGGCTCATTCCATGTTAGCCAACGTGTTGCGGCTGCAGATGAAGACTCTAATAGTTCACAGACCTTTCAGCCCACCCTGCTGACAGTCTAGCTACCCCACAGCTTCCATGTTGTAAGTGATTAGCGCTGGCCATGTTTGTTGCCAGCTACGACGGCTGGTTACCATGGAGTCCAACAGAGACAGACATCTGGAGCTGGGTCGCCAGGGCAGTACGGGTCAGGATTACAGGGGCAATGGCCTCGAACAACAGACCTCAGAAGGAAGTGTGTGTTTGGCCAGTGTGGTGGTGTTTGAGGGGGAGTCAGTGTAAAGTCGTGATGACAACATTAGCAATGATGCCACCCTCTTACTGATACCCAGTACCAGGACATAAGGTGAATGCTTGAGGTCCAGCGTGTGGAGAATTCTCATTAGAGTGTTCATCAAAACATCACTTGAGCTGAGTGAAGCTAATTGGTACTCAGGACTTTTAATGGGTGGATAACATCCTTTGGGTGTGTTTTAGGGAAGAGGCAGGAAAAATAGAAGTACAAGTGGGAGAATGTGCAGCAGAGGAGACAGAGAATGATAATGACAAATTTACAACACCTAGTGCAGAGAGGAAATGTACATTTACTGGCCACAAATGGCCCATCCACCATTTACACCTCACCACATAAACTTCAGGCGCCACATTAAGACATCTGAACTCGCTTCTGGGAAGCGATGTCTTGAGCTTTCTTCCGGTAAGTCCTGACGTATTTAAACCAACACAGACACTTTCTGGAAGGCAAACCTGAAGGACAGTCAGAGCATTACTCACAACTTCCACTACAGCCACTGAGGAGAGGCTCACTGTGAAATCTATAAAAAAGCTGCCGCACTGCCCATTGCACCGTGTCCGATGGAAGCTTCCGAGCTCAAATGTTGCCAAGTTCAAATTCCCGATGGTTGACACAGATGCTCGTCCTCGTGTACCCTATTTAATTAGCGTGAAATTAGAGGGTGCATGGAGAACAGAAACCTCAGTAAACAGCTCAGTCAAGTTCTCCAAGTTGCTGTACTCAAGACTTTTTGATTTTGCATTTAATTGCATTTAATTATTTCCCCTAGAAAGAAATATCTTAATGATTTAGTATGAAGTCGCTGTCTCATTAAATTCATAAATACTACTAAAAGTTGATGATCCCAAAAGTCCTGAATCCATTTCATCATTAAAACCGAATCACTTGTGTCTTGGCCCAACGGCTGTCGGTCCAGCAGACTGTTCTGAAATCCATTCATTTGTCTCTGACATCATACTGACAGACAAAAAAAATGAACAAAGGTTGTATGAAAACACAACCTCTTTGGCAGAAATAATTAAGTTGATTTTGGCTCAAATTCAACCCACAGAAGACATGTTGTTTAATGAAATAACATTTTACTTTGAAAGTTATTAAGCATTTTCCATAAAATATATAATTTTAACACTGTGCTTTTCGCTTGCATTTGCTCCCACTGAAAAATATGAAATTGTTAAATTGAGGAATATATTCTGAGACACATTTCGACAATAAGGTCAATATTGTTGTGGTGCAGTGTTACACTGACTCAACAGTGACACAATGTATGTATCGGCATGTGAGGGTGATCACGTCTCTTGGTGTCAAGACATTGCTACCTTATTGTAATAAACGTTTGTTGCCTATTGGGTGGATTGAAGGTACACAAAAATAAACACTGGGGCACTTTCTACATCAAATTATTTTTCTTTTGAGCTTTGCCCAAATGTTACCGAGCACAGCAGCTGGATTCTCACAATGTCACGAGATCTCGAAGGATGAGATGTCGCAAAAAAATCTATTTTGTCAGGCTAATGTCCGGTTGTGTAAGCCTGAGCACGGGCCAATCAGTGTCCTGTGTTGAGCTCCAGGCAGCTAGGCTTTGGTTTGTGTGAGATGACACGGAAAAACAAATGTTCGTTCCAAACAACAAGAGCTGCTCCTGAAGAGGTAAGCGGGGATGCTGAAATAGCATCAATTATGTCAGAACTGGAGAGTTTTTCCTTATTGAAGGAAGATGTATTTATTTTGCAGGGCCTTTAAGCAGTACAAATGGATGCTTTTACTTTATTCTTTGCTTATTAGCCCTTATTATAATCACTTTTGGACACACTTAAACACTTTCCATGTGTTTGTTTCTTATCTTGCTGTTGCTGCAAAAACACACTTTTCCCACTGGAATAATGCAAGTACCATCTGATTAGCGTCCCGAGCAGGACACACGGTGTGCAGAAAACCTAAAAGAGGACAAAAGGAATGATGAATTACAGGGTTATTTTCTTAAAAGAGGCCCATTATGGACTGCTTCGCTCGATGTCCTGGGGACACTATGGGGGTTCTTAATAAATGAACCACTTGTGATGTGCTTGAAATGCCTATTCAGACACAAAGGCAGCCTCTAAGGAGGATACACCTCATTCAACACTGGATAAAACCATCTCTGGTGCTTTGCATTTGACATCTGCAAGAGGTCAAACCAGGAGAAAAGGAGGGAGCACAGGGAGACGAGCGAGGAGGACAGGGCCAGGAGAAGAGGAGGAGATGAGAGTGAGGAGAGGGGGAGATTAGACAGCTTAAGGTCTTAAGACTGCAGTCTGAGGAGGTGAGGTCGTCTAAAGAGTTGCGGGGCGAGAGCAGGGGAGACAGAAAAAAAAGTCAGAGAGTGAGGGGAAGTTAGGGGGAGGGGGAGTGTGAACAGGAATCCATTATGGCATCCAGTAAGCTTACTCTCTTCCCTCCTGCCTCCTGGACTCAATACCACATCTTCTTACACACACACACACAGACACACCTACACACACACACACACACAGACACACACACACACACACACACACACACATACCATATTGTAACTCTCCCCAAGGATTCAGTAGAACAATTCTCAGTATTGATTTTGATAGAGACCTGAGCATCTGCTGAGAAAGACTCACTTTAAACCAAGTGGACCTAAGCCTTAACACAGAGAGACATGCCGAGCCACGACGTGTGTGTGTGTGTGTGTGTGTGTGTGTGTGTGTGTGTGTGTGTGTGTGTGTGTGTGTGTGTGTGTGTGTGTCTACGTGTCAAGAAGAAGAAAAAAGGGAAGAAAAAGTGGCTTCAGTCGTAAGTGTGCGTCCCAGTACATTTGAGTGTGTGTTTTTTCCTCCTGACACGCAGAGACAATTGTATTAAGGTAGACGTGGGACCCAGCAGTGCCTCAGTGTTAAGTGAAGTCAGTGCCATTTAAACAGGCGGATGTGACATTTAATACAGGGGGGAGCGAGGGGTGTGTGTCTGTTTGCCCACAGACAGTAACAATCTCACTGCAACACATACAGCAGACATAAGTATTTGCACATTTGCAAATGTGATATTAGAACTATGGGTGAGGAATAAATGGAAACAGTCATCAGCCACAAGTGTTACATCCCTTCACAAAGGCAGCACAAAAATAACCGCCACACAGCACCGGATTTTTAATAGATTAGCGTCTATTTTTGGGAGGTTTAAAAGAAGAAGAAGAAACAAAAGCATTACTTTAAGTGAGCGGCAAGTACACCCATCGCTCTCCACTGTTGTGATGTACCGGGACATGTAAGGTTTCAAGCTAATGGGCTGGTAAATAATGCAAATGCAAAGAGTGTTCATTGGTTTACACCCAGAATTTGTTAGCTTAAGTTGAACTCTTTCATGTGTAAAACAAAGCATTTCCGGGGAGGACAAGATGCAAAGTTGCATTAGTGGTGGCTCAGGAAGTAGAGCGGGTCGTCCCTTGATCGCAGCATTGGCATTTCGATCCGCGTCTCGTCCTGTCCAGGTGTCGACATGTCCTTGAGCAAAAACAAGGCACCGAACTAATTGCTCCTGACTGGCATCCTAGACCCTGTGGTCGGCTCAGGAGATGACGCATGAAAGGAAGAGCAACATTGAAAGAGTACTTTGTTTAGTTGTTTTTCTCTTCCAGCTGCTGGCGACAAAAGATAAAATCTGCATGGGGTGTACCGGCCCTCATGCTCTCCTCCCCGGGGCCCAGCTGAGTCACTCAGCACTAACCCTGAGCTTTTAACACATTTGCTGCTTGACAAAACACTGCATCTTACCTTCTCTCTCTGGACACAGCAGCCTCTTTACCTCATGTGACAAAATGATAGGGTCGGATTCCGTCTGCTTTTGCAGATTTCCTCATATGTAAACCAACTCCCCTGACCTTTTCTTCAGACTTTACTCTGAATATTGTTTCAAATGAACCCAGCCAGTCTGCAGCCATAACTGACAAAGACATGGAGACCAAGATACTGCTTGTTTACTATCATATGAGTCATATTAGTTCATATGCACACATTTGGTTTTGGCACAGATGAAATATGATACACCATATGGCTGCACAGTGAAGTCAGTGGTTACAGTGAGTTACATCAGACAGGTAAGCCAAACCATTGAGCCAGCTGGACTTTAAACAAACACTGACTTCATACTGTGGGACTCTGCCAAACGATAAACCGACATTTTACAATAAGTCATTTCTGCCCGGGAATTGAGTGAATTAAACAGTCCCCCTTTAAGATGCAGTGGAGACATTCAAACTATGCTTGGTCACGTTTGGTCATCTTGGTATCATATAGGAAATCGAACAATATGAAGAGGAATCAGTGCAGTGCTGAACTTAAAGTCCCGGTTGAGGTCCCCTGTGACATATGACAGTCGTTCTGTCCTTCCACACTTGGGGCTCGAGCTGCGGGCATAAAAGAAGAAGGTATACTTTTCCTCGGCATGCTTCCACAATGACACCTATTTTCTTTTGATTTCCAACACCTGACCTTGGTACATTAGCTCAGCAGATCAGAGCACCCAGCTCTCCCCACCGCCTCTTCTGTTTCTTCTTGCACATTCTCCCGTAAACTATACTTGTGCTGTCACACTGCAGAGCTTCCAATAGCAAAAGAAAGAGTGCGGTTGTCTCTGTTAAACGACTGGCCTGCCCGACTCTAGCAGTGGCAGTAATCCAGTCCAATAAACCTGCAATATGAGGCCATTGTTAAACATGACAAATGGTAAGAAGGGAATCAGTTGTATTAATATAACATTAAAGACAATATGCTAAACTGAAGTGGAGCTGCCAACAGCTGGTAGTCATTAGCCATTTTAATCACTCAAAAAGAGGGGTTGGTAAAAAGGAATTTTGTGTCAGCTCAAAATAATAACATACTCACTCACAATCATTTACTAAACAAGCTCAGTGAGCTAAGAATTGATTTAGTAATCAATATGGTATAAAGTCTGTTTATGTACTGTGTGAGCAAGCACATACTGTAGATATCTGGTATCCAAGCTATTTTAATACACAACATCCCCTTATAGGAATTTGCTCGACATGTGCAGTCTGACTGGCAACTGTCAGCTATGATGATAGCTGGGGTATAACTGCATATTTAACAAGGTTTTTAATACAGTGAATTTGATATGTATCCTATGTGGTTCATATGAGTGTCACCTTTTTTTTTTTTTTTTTATGCGGCTAAACGTTATCAGAAATGCAAAATTAATCGAACAAATCTTGCAGCACCAAAGGGGGTCGAAGCGCCACTGCTTGGACCAGAGGTTTACAAGCCGTGAGGCTGGCGGAGAGGGAGGGACAGACGTGAAGCAAAGATGTTGCGAGAGGTGCAAAGGACAGGTGCATGTTGGCGTTTTAAATTCAAATAAGGTATTTTAAAACTCGAGTTGTAACACGTTCATAAGACGCTTACTCACTGGACTGATTATGGGTGGACACTAACTAATGTACTCCTTGGAGAGGTTTCTGGAGTTCCGCTCATGTTGCCTAAAAGGAGAGAAACTTGAGCATTATATTGGTTCATGATTGCCAATAAGACCAAACCATATTGTTTTGCGATCACTACTTCCACAGTTCCTTCTAAGGCTATAGCTTTTATTAAACCTACATGGTTAGGTTTATGTGTGTAATGCATGTTAGTCGGTGGAAGAACTGATGAAAAGTAACACAAACTAAAAACAAAGCTCCAATCTGGAGATGTTTCGATGGCTTTTGAAAACATATTCTATAGTGACTCGTGCCTCGATGCCAGTTTGTACCACTTGAACAGAATGCAGCGTTAAAACGACTGCAAACCCCACCCAACTGGTGTGTCACGTTTCAACCCAGCGCCTTGAAACAAGTGAGCAAGAGCGATTTGACGGGCGAGGGCAGTCATTCATTTTCCGAGACATCCTGCGTCGATCGTGACAGCCAATGGATGTCCGCCTTCACCTCTGGGACAACCAATCATATGTTCTCCTCTGAGTCACAAAGGGGGGCCAATGGGCTTCGAAAGAGCCAGGCATCAATAAAGTCCTGAGGGGCGCCTCTGGGTGAATGAGTTTAGCTCTGATTGATGACATGGCCTCTTAATGGGACGCTGGCACACTATTGGCCGAGCGTCAGACGGGAAATCACCAATCACAGTGCAGGCTTGTGGGGCACTCAGTCTCATCTCCTCCCCTGATAAGACGCGGGTGAGTCAGAGAGGTGGAGTGTGTGTGGGGCGGTGGGGGGGGGAGATAGAGGGAGAACAAAACTGTGGCTTTTTGAGGGAAAATAAGAGGAAGTGACAGAAACAATAAGAGCGTCGAGTGTGGCACCAAATAATATGGAACAATGCAGGAAATAAAACAATTCAAATGCACACAAGCTGATGGGAGACGTCTTCTCAGCTGCTGCACTTTGTCTCTCCATAACACACACACACCCACACACACACCCACACACACACCCACACACATACCCACACACACACACACACACACACACACACACACACACACACACACACACACACACACACACCACTGACAGCTGGTATGATAGTGACTACTCTGAATACATATGAATACCTGCATTCTTCTGTCTACATTTCCTTCTCAACTCGTACTGCGCTGTTTCCTCATTCAAAGAGAGCCAGTGAGCTTTTATGTGCAGTTTGTGTGTCGAGTGTACATACAGTCTGTGTCTGTCTGGTTGTGTAATGTGCATGTCTGTAGTCCCAGTGTAACCGGCTGTGGAGTTTTATTCCATTTGAAGATGTTTATGCTGCCTGGTTAAAGTTTGATGAGAGCTCTGCTAGTAAATGAACACAGAGACGCATTGCGGAAAATACATCACGTCTGTGTGTTTGTGTGTGTGTGTGTGTGTGTGTTTGTACAAAGCTGTCAAAATTAGCTCCTGACAAAAACACCCCGAATACCGTTTGTATTCAGTTCGTTCGTGTGTGTGTGTGTGTGTGTGCGCGTGTGTGTGTGTGTGTGTGTGTGTGTGTGTGTGTGTGTGTGTGTGTGTACACGCATGTGCTTCTTCTGTGAACCCGGCCTGTGTTTGTGTGTGTGGATGGCGGAAATGAGAGTGTGTGAGATTGGCATGTAATTATCAGAGTGTCAGCTCAGTGATACTCTGCTGGGTCATTCATCCTCTGACTGTCATCACTCCTCACCCGCTAGGACTCTGGTGTAAGTGTGTGCGTGTGTGTGTGTGTGTGTATATGCGATACATGGCTCTACTCTAAAATTTTGTTAAGTAAGAGAGAAAAAAATAAAGAAATCCTTAAAAAAAGAATTCCGGCATTACTTCAAAGTGTTCTGATTCCTCCATGCTGGGGCGAAAACTACCATTTGCTGTAGTTGCTCTTAACTCGTATTAGGACTTAAATTTGACAAAGTCTGTGAAGCCACATCACACTGAATAAGAAATGATGTAAAATCCAAAGGCAAACGTGCTCCAGCTTAAAATATAGATGCATTACAGTTAGAGAAAAGCATAGAGTTATGTTTCCTTTTCATAGAAAGCTGTTTTTTTCTTTTTTTCATAACTTATCATTGCTGAAAACTAATGATGTTGGATTATGAAGTTATAAAACTCTAGTTTGCTCACAAACTTGAACTTCGTCTTGTATATACTTTGTGCATAGTTCCTATAACTCACATCGATTTAAGGTAGACTTTGTCCTTGACTCTAGTCATGTTTATCATTATCAAGAAAAGTAAAAAAAAAAAAAGTTTTAAGACCATCTCCATAAATCGTAATGCTAAAGTGGATGAAACTGGATGTAACCCAAAACTCCCGACATTTTAGACAAATGAAACCAAAAACGGCTGCCAGAACGAATACCACCTTGTTAGTAGTTTGATGCTGCCACTTCCACTTCCAAGACATTCCATTATTGCTACTCTTTTCCTAAAAGTAATGATTAAAGCTGTTATAATCAGGTCAAAAGGACATGCATTCAGATTCAATGGTACTCAGAGTTAGTTATTTGGTTTCATCTGTGAAGTTCTGCGCCCAAAGGACATGTTTAACTCAATTTATAAATGCTTTAAGTGCATTCTCAGTAGACACACAACCCTGCTATTCCCTCTCATCCCGTCCTCTCATTCTCAATCACATTGTCATATATTTAGTTTTGAAGTACCGTTCAAAAAGATATGACTTCTGCTTTATTAACTTTATGTCTGAGCCAAAAAGACTTGGGCTCTGAGAGTGATATTTAATTTACCTGCGTGTCTTATGTGAGCATGTTAATGTTCTGAGAAATCCATCCATTTGCTTTTTGACCGCGCGGTAAAAAACAAACTCGACTTTACTTGTCAGTCATAAAGAGTGAATTTAGCGTCGCCGTAAGCTCTGAAAAACATCACATCCCGGAAATCTGTCTCGTAATAAAAACGCTATTGCTGTTCAATGATGCTACCTGAAGCGGGAATAGACCTGCGCTGATAATTAAAACCTATCGGGAAACATTAGATGGAATTAGCTCTTGGGTTGCTGACAGATGTGCAGTAATGACAAAGCAATCACGACGGGGTTATACTGCTGAGTCATGCATTTAACCGCGTAGCACATGATGAGCGAGGCTGCAGAAAGGAAGTCGTTTGTGGCTATTTATATCAAATCTACAAATAAATCATTACCGTTTCATTTTTTCTACAATTGGCCATTAGTTACTCATGAAGAGCACAACCCACTGGTAATTCTGATTCACACATACGAAGCAATAGAATAATAAAAGTCGAGCGCTCTGCGAAAAAAAACCCCACCGTGAGTCATCGTTTTGTACCTTTCGTGTACCAAAAGATCAACCAGTTTGTGCGCCATCATGTGTTTTGTGACCCATGAAGAAGAAATAACTACATAAAACTAAACAGAGTCCGATCTTGACTGTTGACTCTAAAGCATCCACGTGGTGACATTGGAAAGAGGGATGTGTTTATTGATGTGTCAAACAAGTGTTATTGGATCAGTGGGGGCCCCATCAGGCATCAGGAAGCATAAATACCGAGCAATAAAGCAACAAACGTCTTTCTCATGTCGACGTTACGGACAACATAAAGTATCGAGGACTTCACAGCAGCTAGCGACCCTTGTGTTTGTTTGTCTTTAAGTGAATGCACTATCAAGCTTTGTGAACAATCAAGTGAAATTAATCTGAGATCAAAAAAATTAATCTGTTCTTTTATACAGCAGCAATACAAATATGATGGCTTTGCTGAATATCCTCATTTGCATTGATGAAAAAAAAGCATTTCATCAACAAAAAAATGCTTCTGTGGTTCTAAAACAATAGGGAACAATTACGCAGAATGAAAAGCAATCAGCTTTCTTTCTCATATGTCATCGTTTTTCGGAGCTGATGCATTAACTGGTGTTCCAGACATCTATTAGTCACACAAAGCAAGATTGCTATCATGCTTGATGAACAGTAAAGCAGGGCTAAGCAGAATTACAGCAAAGGAAGGAGTCAGTTATTTTACTTTACGCTCATGCAGCCTGATTAGCCTTTGGTTGGGATTTCACATATGGCAATTATGATAACTGAAACAAATATGGAGGAGTGAACACAGGCAGCTGCTGGTGAAACTTCCTCAAATGCACTTGGGCAAAGTTTTTCTCCCCATTCAAACTTTGTAAAATAATGAAATCCGTTGATAGGAGATGGTCAGTCTGCTTTTCACAATTAATATTTGTTGATAACCCAACATGTGACACAAATGTGATTTATGCACAAATTATCCTAATTTCTTTTGTTTAACCTTTTTGTTGGTCATTTTTCTCCAACTATTTATTATTTATTACTATATTGATTTGAACACGAACCTAAGCAAGTCATTTTTTGTTCTAAACCAAACCACGACATCTTCTTTTTTTAGCAGTTTTGCAAAGCACAGACAAATGATGTCAGTCTGCTGATGAGGGGCCTCAGATCAGGAAACACTTCAATGTGCAACAACACATTTCTTTATTTAAGTTGGAGGACTTCGTCGGGGAGCCAACATTTTTTTTATTCCTCCCATTTCTTGTTAATTAAATGTGTCCATGTGTAGTACGAGAGCAGCCATGCTGACCACCGTCATGTGCGTCTGTTGGCTGGGAAAGTCTTACTTGTTCCATCTCTAAAATACACAGATTAACACATTAAATTAGATCACAGAATTGTGTGTAGACCCATATTGTCTGTTGAACTCATGTGAACACTTTTTTTCTCATCAAGCTGGGTTTGAAACAAAGGCAAGTTATTTACAAGATGATCAAAGATCTGGTCGAGCTCCTAATGCATTTTACAAAAGTGCCTGCTGGTTAACAATGAACGAAGCTTCTCCAGCTTCTCATCGCAGTAATGAATGTGCTAAGATGGAGAACTGTTTTGCTGTGACATTGATTTTTGAAACTGCAAACCGGCAAACCTTCCCGGATATGGTTTCATTGCTATTGGAAACAAACTTGAGGGGCTTTCAAAAGCTCTAACCTTGATCATTGATCCTGCCGAAGACAGCACAGGAGGAACAGCACGAGGGAGGGTGTTCTTTTTGAGCAAAATCGCAATTGTCAATTATCTCCGCAGCAATGTAAATGCTTTCAGGAGACGCTGCAAACTGTCTTCACAGTGGTCTCATTTGTTTGGAGTAATTATACCGAGGTATCACAGTCAATTAGACAATGTGATGTTCAGAAAATCTGGTGAATGCTCCCCGTGGTGCTAAATCTCTGGCATCTACAATACATTACTGATGATCTGCCTCAGCCTCCCAGGGTGCTGAGGCATTCTGCAGACATGACGGATGATGTCAGTTGCCCATTACATGCAGCACATTACAAATTCACTAAATAAACAAGAGAAATACACACACACACACACACACACACACACACACACACACTGTATATTCATACAAACCACATGGATATACTGTAGATTGACAGCCCTATACGTTCTTTTAGTGGCCTTTGAGGATACACTCAGAGGCCACTTCAATATGAAGACCTCAGAGAGAAGAAGCCAGTGATCTCAGCAAATATGTGTTGTTGCTATTTTCATTTCTAAATGTTACTCGGTCAGCCTTAAAGTTCAGTTACAGAATGAGAGCAGGCTTTTCCTTGTTTCCATTTTAAGAGTCATGGTCTACTGGGTTTTCAGAGTCTGACAATGTCACCGTGTTGTGCTTTGGGCGATGTAAACATGCTGTGTATGTGTTTTAGTTAGCTGTGAGCTACAACCTGAGACCTGTTTTTTATTTGTTTCACCTTTTGAGTGTGTGTGTGTGTGTGTGTCATCATGGTAAGATGTGGTCCTGTAGACACCTACTGGATCTGTCTGTGGACAGATTGTGTTACCGTGATAGCATCACAACCATGCAAGAGTCGGTCACTTTACAGGTGTGGAGTTGAAGGCTGTTATTGTTTGAAGACGGCCGACAGAAGTAAAGGGGTAGGAAGTGGTGAAAGAGTCATTGGCCCCTCTCCTTTACAACCCTGGTCCGATTTTCCCTCACGGCTGGTGTGATCCCATCGCAAGATGGTTTCTAGTTTTGGCATATACTTGTTAACATTTTGGCAAGCTGGCACCATTAAAAGTAAGCTGAATTAGCTATTAGTTCTTGGTAATCAGTTTCTGGATGCAAGTATCCGTGGGTGCACAGAATCGCACCATTACTTTGATACTGAAGAAAACCTAAATGTGATGATTCTGGGGTTATAAGGAACGTCTATTTTTGAAGAAACTGTAAGCTACATTTAATCGGAAAGAAATATGGGTATTATGTCTATGTACTCAGATCTGACTGAGTTAGTTTCTTTGTCTCACATCTCTCCCTCGTCACAGTGTGAAAACCTTTGGTCTGAGCTTTGCAAAAAAATCCCTCTGAATCTTACATCACATTCCATTGGAAGGAATGAAATAAACAAACAAAACGTGTACTGGTTAGATTTACAGTCCAGGTCCACAATAAATCCCTTGTCAGTCTCCTCTCCTCTCTCTTATCCTCACCCTTCCTTTCTCCCGTCATCTCCCCTCCCTTCCTCTCCTTTCTCCCCATTCCTTCTCCCCCTCCCTCTAATCTCATCTCCTCCTCCCATCTCCTGTCTCTGTCCCTTCATCACTAGTTCTCCATCTCTGCTCATTTACTTTAATTAAAGGACAGTGGAAAAAGGCAAAATCCTGGATGGCCTTTGATGTATTTGGTCAGGTCTGTCTTCACCCTCACAAAGTAAAAATGGAAAGGGAGTGAATTAGAGGGAGGGATGTTATTACTTGTCTGCTACTTTCCTCAGAGAAGTCGAGCTTTGAGCTCTACCAGCCTCAGACTCAGTCTTTTTCTTTCTCTGTCTCCCGCTTCCCTCCATTCTTGCCCTTGTTCAGCAACCCCCTCATCCAGGCTGTGCAATCGATAGAAGAGTTCTTACTTATCTTATTGACGTGCTGAGACTCACTTCGCTCATCAATAGAAACAATGATCACTTGGTGAGAGAGAGAAACTCTCTGTAAAATCTTTATGTTTTCCTCAGTATATCCAGTACTTGGTTTTGTAAGACCTTACAAAAACATTTAAATACACTATTGACTGACAATGATACTGCACCAAGGCCATGGAGATAAGTTTCCAATTGGCCACAACAGTCAGAAGAGGCACTCATTGTGTGACACTGTACCAATGGAGATGATGTAGAAAGATAACGGCGTATGAGCCAAGTAACATCACGTCAGTGATAGAAATCAAATGGATAGAAATGTAGTATACTCCTTAATTAAGCAGATTGATAGGTCTACCATTTACATTATGGCCCCAATGCTGGCAGGCTGCATGAGCCTTAAAGGGACATTACATTTACATTTCCACAGCATAAAAAAAAAAAGTCATCTCCTGACCTTGGGGCGGCCTAATAAGACATTGGAGTGTGTTCACGGTGGACACTTGCAAAGTTCCAAAAAAAAAAAAAAACTTAGGTTGGGCTAAACTTGGGCTAAACTTCATGCAGCTGTGATCCAATGCTGCTTGTATCCAGGACAATTTGCATGCTTTGGCTTCGACATCAGTGCCTGTCATTTACTCTCCACCAAATGGGCCTCATCTAGCATCAACATTTTTATATGCTACTAAAACAAGTACATCATAGACAAAAACACAGCAAATGCATCTACTGAGAAGTTCCTTATTACTATAAAAAGACACTTTTAATACATTAAGCTGTCAGTCCACCAGTTGACTGTCATCGAATAGCAAAGCGGTTTGCAGCACCTGCTAACAAAACTACTTCCATTGTAACTTTGATATCATTCCGTCTTTGTAAGCTTTTGCATATTGGGGAACTCAAATTAAACTCAAAATTATACACGATTTAAGAGACAATAAAACTCAAGAAACTGTGATTCATGAACCAAATACACAGTATGATTTGATGTTTGACAACCTCAAACAATTAAGCACAAACAACAATGGAAGCGAACACAATTAAGGTTTAAGATGGAGTGTTCAAATCCCTAAACTGCTCTCTTTAAATCTTTTAGTCAAAGCAACATGAGATGCTCCCTCCTTGGTTTATGACGGCTGCGTTGCTGCTGAACAAATCACTGGCCCGAATGAAAGCTATAGTAAATGCTGTAAGCCAGAGCACGGACCAATCAGCGTCCAGTGAGGAGCAACTGGCAGGTATGGGCGTGGCTTAGGTGTGTGGGAGACGGCATGGAGAGCCGGCTGTTTGTTCGGAAACAACAATGGTGGCTCCTGAAGAGGTCAGCGTAGATGCTGCAAAAGCATCAGTTGTACCAGAACTGGAGAGTATTTCTTCGTTGAAACAAGAGAAAAGAACTGTTTCCGCTCTTCTCCCGGCTAGCTCAGGCAAGAGTTTGATTGACAGATGGCTCGTTCAATCACCTGCCAGGTTTTATTTTATTTTTTTGAAAGTGCCTACCATTTTCCAAACAGTTTCAAAAAGACGGCTTCTCAAATGCTTCTGTGTAACAATCCATCTGGCGAGTGAGCTTAAATTTCCCCAGTCTCTGGTGTAGAAAGAGATAGAAAGCTTTCATCAACACTCGGAGTCAAGGTGCTGAGTGCCTCAACACACACAGACACACACCCTCACACACACACTCACTCACACACACAGAAGCTCCAGATTTGTGTACAGTGTAGCGAGCTGTCACCAGCAGACTGTAAATAATAGGCTGGAGATGAAACTGTTCCCAAACAACGACCACATGGCTTTGTGTGTGTGTGTGTGTGTGTGTGTGTGTGTGTGTGTGTGTGTGTGTGTGTGTGTGTGTTTGTGTACTGTACGTCTGAATACCCTGTAGAGGCTGAGGCGTTTGCCCACTCCACTGCTTTTCTTCCAGTCTGGCAGGCAGACAAGGGGAAGTGAAAAGATAAGTTGAAAGGAGAAGCTCCTGGAGTCGCGTACGAGCAGGATATGGTCTGATTGTGATAGACACTGACTGATTGCTATTTGGACCCCGCTCACATCATCAAGTCAGTCTCCGTCTCCACCAGGTCTGGGGGTCAATTCAATCGGTTTAAAATAAAAATCAATTTGGAGTGAAACCAGGAACTCATTACGTTCGCAAATAATGTGCCTTTATGTCACATTATTACTGGGGATGACAGGTGGAAAAGTGTAAATTATGAAGTCACGTATTTGAGTTCCGTGAACCATCACTTCCGTAAAGCAGCTACAGCCTTCTATGAGTAGCTCTATTATAACAGAAACAAACCACCGATTATCAGGTCACAGTATTGCCGTTCAGATGCTTAGGACTAGGTAACTACAGATTGTCTATGTCGTCTTGATGTGCATGAATTGCCTGGTGCACAGCCCGATGTAAAGAACTTCATACCACAATGTATTATGTAAGGCAAACGCCATCTTTCAGAACACAATGAGGTTCAACTCAACGAGCCAGAAAGTTCGTTCTTGACCTTGGAGGCAGCAGTTTGGCAAAGAAACCCTCTACACAGAGTCAAAGTTGTTGTTTCCAAAGCATTCAACAACATCTCACGGCCTTCCCCTGTGGATGGAGTTGCTCGGTCGTCATGGAGATGGTTTCTGTTGTCACATGATCTCCGTATATAATTTTGGTCTTTGTGCTTATTACGCTCTGTATGTGCTTATTACTCTCTTTGTGCTTATTACTCTCTGTATGTGCTGTGGGCCAGTGAATCGGGTTATGATGTTCAATGGGCATTTGTTGAAGTGTGAATAATTTACAGTAAGTGAGCGATTTAAATTTTTGTTAGCACACAATGTCATGTTTAATGTGGCTTGTTTTGTCAGTTAAAAGTCACTTGGACAATAATGCTGTCCCACAAACAGCGTCGTTTGAGTTGATATACTCTACAGTAAAGCAGCAGTTCCTTTATACTGTCTTTTTCAGTTCATCCAGGGAGCCATGTCTCTTCATGTCTTTCATGTTCAGCTTTTTGAGGTGAGTTCAGATACAGAATAGTCAACAACAATTATTTTCCCTCTTATGATGATTGAAAACATAAATTGCTTCAGAACTCAGAAATTGTTTTCGGTACATTCTTCGGCAGTTGTCTAGTGTTACTGCTTGTTCTAAAGAAGCTGAATGAATTCGACCACAGCAGAAAGTCAGTAGCATTTTGTCTCCCACAAGTTATTTCAGAAACATATTTCTGAATTGACAAGATTAAGATCAAGATAAGTGTGTGTCAGATGAGTATTAACAGAACAGGCAACTGCCCTGTGTTACTAGCTAAACTAAACATCAAAAGCTAATAATATTTTTTTTATTTCAGCCAGAACTAGTGGCAGACGGCTTCTCTAATGCAACATCTTTCCGTTACTGTGACTGTGGCTTAGTGGTGAGCAGGGTCGTCCTTCAATCAGAAGATCCGAGGTTCGATCCCAGGCTCCGCTAGCCCATGTCGATGTGTCCTTGGGCAAGACACTTCACCCCAAATTGCTCCCGTAGCTGTGCCTACGGTGTGAGAATGTTAGCTATTCCTGATGTGCAGGTGGCACCTTAGCTCCTCCCAGCGGCAAATGATGTCATATAGTGTTAAAGCGCTTTGAGTGGTCGGAAGACTAGAAAAGCGCTATAAAAGTACAGTCCATTTACCATTACAGAGTAGCGCCTGGTATGTTTTGGGCTTAAGTGTACAGGTTGTTATAGCGGAAGAACTGAATATTGACAAAACGAAGAAGAAAGGACGGCCACCTTGAACATCATCAATAGATGAACGCTATACAAAGACACCTAACGGTGCTCTGCCCCCTCACAACTTCTTCTCGTTATCTTACATTTCTTTCTTCCTTCACCTGTTCTCATTCGCCGAAAGAACATATGCGTGTGTGCGAAAGGGTGCGTGGGAGGAGGGGCCTTGACACTATTTTCCCAGAGGGATGGCGAGAGGGACTGTAAACCAGGCCAGAGAGTGGGAGGGATGGAGAGATGGAGGATGGAGATTGTAATGGAGGGACCGAAGGGAGCTTTACAAGTGGGGGGATTGTAATGCGGGGAGATATAAGAAACAGCAGTGTGAGTTTGGTGATTGATTTTAATTTAGCCGAGCTTTACTGCGTGCTTTCCCCTGATCCCCAACTTCTATGAAGCGTGCCTTCTGTAGAGTGACTACTTCCCTCCAGTATAGAGGGATGTCGTTTGAACGAGAGGAGGATTCGCTTTATCATTCAAGCCATATCCTCCTTCGTTACCCCGGAAATAGCACCCTGCTGACAGCGCGGAGCGCATTTTCACAAGCGCATTGATGCTTTTTGTTCTCAAATGCTTGAAATTAGTTTGACAATGCGGAGAAGAAAAAAAATATGAGGTCGTTGCCTGGCTTCCATTTTCTGTGACAAAACAGGACGGGGCTCGGGCAGCGCGTGATAAGCTACACTGACCCGAAACAAAGGCACGCCGACAAGCAGTTTGTACGGCTAATTAAAAAGGAGGTATTTCAGTATGAATGTGCTCACCTCCTCATGCACGAAAGCTAAAGGAGCCTGAATTAGTGTGTCTCCTAGAGCAGCTCCTTGTAGCCGATGATCTTAGTCAGCAGTCGAGTTGCACCGATCCCTCGTATCTCTTTTTACACCGCGGACTCCGCTGTCTTAATCAGGTGAAGGCCGGGGAGGATGCAACATCTGCCGTGTCAACTTACACTCTCGACTGAACGCGAAGTTGCACCACATTCTGGTGTCAGCGCAAAGTAGTTCACCACATCAAAATGAATAATATCTTTCTTAGCGTTTGTTTTTAACATGCATGTCCTACATGGGAGTTAGCAGTGAGACACAGATTCCCAGTATGAGGTCCAAGTTGATCTAGAAAATCTCATCCCTAAACTGCTGCCATGTTTCAGAAGTCGGAAAACCTCATTAAAAATAACGTTGGCATGTGTAATTACTCTTTCTTCCGTTACCTTTAAGATACACCATTTCCCATGAGCTGTAGATCTTTTTTAAGAGACGAATTACATCTTAAAAAAGATCTTAAAGGGATATGACAACTTGATCTCGTCCTTGCTGCCAATTGGGCAGATGCAGCTTTTTGCTAAGACTCTTGATGCAGGTTCAGAGCTACGGTGAGACGGTCGGAGTTAAGTTTGTAAAACATGGCGGTGGCGGATAGGCAATGAAACTACTTGGTTAGGGTTTGCGAAAAACATCATCATCAAAAAAGTACGCTTATAACATACCGTGAGCTGCGGACGTAAATTCATGTTATCAATAGAAATCACTTGATTTTTGGATTCACACTGGATGCAGGTCCCCTGAGTAAAAGTCCTGTGTTAGTTACCCCTTCCTCCTCCTGCCCGCTTTTTCTTTTTTGTATACTTGCAAATGAATTGATTAAAATCATGAAGGTTTCATCTTCTAATAGCACGCGCTACAAAAGATGCTCATTTATTCCAGAATATGGAAAGTAAACGGCAGGAAAACATTGAACCTTTTAGGAAGACATTAAAAACATCCTCAGTGTGAGAGTGACAGAAGCTAGTAGTTGAACAGCTAGCCCGGAGACATCCGACAGGAGCTCTCTGTCGGCTGTGCATCCAGCTCACTGATCTCGTTGGTATTTGGAGTGTCTATACTGCGAGTGGAGGTTGCTGTGTTTTTGTAGCTGAAGTGAGCAGAATGTTAATCAGAGTGGAGGACTGGAGACAAGACCAAGATGACGGATAGCCCTGGATTCATTACTGTTTTCATAGTTCCTATAGACACGCCTCTTAACCTATATAGAGCCCAGAGGCACAGAAAGGCACACAATACCTGGAATTGTTTTTATATTATAGATGTAGAAATATGTTATTTAATATGCAAACACTTGCTATACTTACTGCGGCTCTCCAGAGAGGTTGATATCGATGGTTGACTAACTGACGAATAGAAGTTTTTCTATCTAATTAAAAACAAATCTATGTATTGAAAATGTGTCTTTAAGGGACAGTCTGTTGTCATCATGTTGCATGTCAGAAAGAGTAATTAATTCAGAAAAACTTTGCTTTAGGCTTATTGGAATTAAAAAGCAAAAGCATCTCTATCCCTGAGGAACAAAAGCAGAGAGAGGAGGACGAGCAGAGGAGGGAGAGGAATGCCACAATGGATGAGAGTCCCCCCCAAGAGAAGCCAGATCAAAGACTGGGTAATCATATAGTCTCATATGACAAATACTCACACAGGGTGTCATGTGTTGGCGAGCATGTGAGTTTGAGCAACAGATGTCGGCGTCAGATTCTCAGCGCACGATGTGGAATAATCACAATCATAGTCCCAGAGAGAGAGAGAGAGAAGACTAGAGGCTAGGGATGTCGAAGGAGAGAAAGCGCCTCAGGATAATCTTTGAATCGTCTTCCAACAACAACAAAAAGAGGCCAAATGTGAGACGAGAAAGTGTGAGTGCATTACACTCGTCGGTGTGTGTGCATGCACCTGCCCCGTGTGTGCATGCACCAGTCATCCGTGATTCGGGTTGTCATGTCTTATCCAAAATATTCCTTTGATCAAACTTCTGTGCTTTTTCGCTCTTTCCTCAAAAGCAGTTTAAATGCAGGAGTGCAGCAGAGGGGGGGAGTAAATGGAGGGAGGGAGGGGGGGGGTGAAGGGAGAGCAAATGAGGTGAGAAAAAACAGAGGGGACGGTACGTAACGGTAAGTCAATGGGTTTTAAACAAGAAAGATAGCGAGGAAAAAACTAATAAAAATTAAATACCATTGTCATAAAAATGATTCATATTTATTACATTTTAATGTGTTTGTATATAAGTATTCATTACTGCCACTGTCATTCCCAAAGACTGGGTTGAGATTTTTTTGGGGCCACAAAATAAATGAGCAGAATTTTCAACATTTCTATCTGCAGTACACCTCTGAGCCACAACACGGAGCCTGAATGTTCGTATATGCTCTGATGTCAATAAAAATGGTCAGATGCATCACGCACAAATTCAATCCCATCAAGAGTTTTAATGAAGGCCTTTTTTGAATTGGGTCATTTTCAATAAGCGGGTCCCCAGAAGAAAAAGTTTGGGAAACACTGGTCAATCTCATGACCTTTACGTCAATTCGTGCTGTAATTCTCAAATTCACTCCCCTAATTGCAGAGGCAACAAGCTCTTCTTATTTTCAGTAAAGCTGGACACGCCCAGTGTTTTATTATAAGAGAGATCATGGTGACAAAATAATTAGTCAATGCATCTACGACTGCGGCTCAGTGGTGGAGCAGTGTCGTCCTTCCATCAGAGGATCGGTGGCTCCGCTAGTCCATGTCGATGTGTCTTTGGACACTTAACGCCAAAAATTGCTCCCGCAGTCGTTCCTGCGGCGTATAAATGGGTGTGAACGGGTGAATGATGATGTGTAGTGTTGAAGCGCTTTGAGTGGTCGCTATACAAGTACAGCCTATTACCATATATCTATTTGTATTGTACGTGTTATGCTTCATCCTCCTGCATTCAAATCTGTTTTTCTTCACAACATAATTCCCACAACAGGTCTTCATCGGGTAAACAAAGACTATTTTAGTCATTTTCAACAGCAACCAATGCCATCTCTTTTTTTTTTTCTTGTTAGGGCAATCTTGATGTACTAGGACGAGATAAGAAATGCCATCGTTATCATAAGGTAGCTCACCATTAACCTTAGACTCCCCTGAAGTCCCTTTAAAACCCTCGAGGAATACTGCAGTGACTGTTGGACCCGTTTTAAGAGGAAGAGAGAGAGAGGAAAGATGATAGACAGAACATTCATTTGCAATTTTGTACTCAGCTTAACAGTCATGCAAATGAAGTAAAGAGAGGAAGAGAGAGAGAGGGAGACAAGTAGAATACTTCTTTTTGTCAGAGGACAGCAATGACAGATTGGTAATGCACAGGAATAGACTGTTGCCTTCGGAGGACAGAGTGGGGGGGGAGGGAGGGAGCAAAGAGGGGAGACGGAGGCTGGCGAGAGGTGATGAAGACAGTGATTTAGAGTGAGATAAATAGATTTACGGAATGGCAAGTGGCCATGGGAGAGGAATGTGGGGAAGAAAGCTGGCACAGAAGAAAGATAAGTAAAGGGGAGAGGGGGGCGGGGGGGGGGAAAGGAGGGAGGGGAATGATTTACAGACAGAGAGCAGGATTTGGAAAAAATGAAAGGAGAAGGACTGGAAAGAAAGTGAAATGAGGAGGAGAGATTTCAAATTAGTGGATAGGTAGGATGTAGAAAAGGAAAGATGGCGATGGAGGGAGAAAAGGTGGAGTGAGGCAGCGGTGACAGAAGGAGGGAGAGACAGAGAACAACTGTGCACTGCTGACATATTGATCCATAGTGACCACCCTCCCACTCCTTCCTCCTGCCCCCAGCACGGATTACTGCTACAGGCCTCAAACCACATAGGTCACTGGTCACACTACACTCAACACACACACACACACACACACACACACACACACACACACACACATGGACACGCACGCACAAGAAAAAAAACACTTCAATTCTAACTACCGCACTGTTGACAGGAAATATGTTAGATATACTTGTTTGGGGAGTTCAATTCAAACAAGAAGCAAACAAACACACACACACACACACATACACACACACACACACACACACACACACACACACACACACACACACACAGAGAGAGAGATTCCTAGGGGCAGTGTGGGACACCATTCTTTGTGTTCATTGATCCAGAGCAAGAAAAGTCAGACCACTCAAGCTGTGACAGAATCTTGGCTCGCACACGCTTATACTTACACACACACACACTTGGCTTTCTTGTCACATCTCTCTGTGTGTATATGTGTGTGTGTGTGTGTGTGTGTGTGTGTGTGTGTGTAGTGTGTTCGGGGGTTGGGTTGGGTGAGGTGGGGGCAGGAAGATAAATGGACGACAGGAAGGCAGAAAGGGGAGGTGGAAGAAGGAGAGATTAAATGGGGAAAAAAGGAAGCAAGGGCTGGAAGAGAAGGAAAGAAGGTGAAGACGGCAAGGGTGGAAGGCGTTCAAGGGTGAACTAGGCAACGGAGAAAGAAAAAAAGAAAAAGAAAAAATTCCGCGAAGGATGGAGGGAGCGAGAGATGTGGGATGGAGAGCAAGAATGGACGGAAAAGTAAATGAGAGAAAGGGAGGAGAGAAGCTCTGGCTGACATATTTACAGGACAAGACAAAATCGCCTGTCTCGTCTAAATGCATGCTAGATTAAAGCGAGACCTTCTGTGTGCATGTGTGTGTGTGTGTGTGTGTGTGTGTGTGTGCGGTCTAACCAGACAGCAATCCCTGCTCAAGGCCAAACCTATATAGATCATATCCCAATCATCATATCATTGCCTTCAGCTCGAGATGAAAGAGAGAGGGAGATATGAACACAACAGTTTAACTGCCTCTCTCTCTCTCTCTCTCTCTCTCTCTCTCTATCTCTCTCTCTCTCTCTCTCGCAGTCCCTCAAACACACACCCTCTCTGTCTCTTCCTTACATACTCCAATTCACTTCCCATTTACTTTCCTCCCATCCTTCCTCCCTTTTCTCTCTCTCCTCCCTTCATGTAATTTCTCTGCTTTTCTAATTTTGTCTCTCCATCCAACTTTTCTCCTCTCTTTACCGCCCACTTGGAATTTGAACTCTTATTATCAGTCCCTTAAAGAATGTGTACTCTCATTCAACCCATCCACTGTAGACGTTTGGAAGAAGAACAGGAACAACAACTGATGACAGAGGGGCTCGATGGAAGCGGGTTGTGGAGGCATGGTCCTTTGTGGGTGGGTGAGAAGAGCAAGGGAATGGCTCCCATGTCTGAAGAATGTACTTAAAAAATGACTTCAGTGAGGTTCCCTGGAATATAATCATCAAAACATTATTGATTTCTTTACACTGAGTGATACTATAATCTCATGGCAGCGGCGGCCGGTAGCTCCGATGAATTCCGCAAAAATAAATGTCTTTTTTTTTTTTTAGGTAATGGGAACTAAGCTAACCCAGCGAGGACCTGAGGCTACTTCACTACCCAGCATGCCCTGGGCTTTCTGAAAAATAAGATGGATGAAAGCAGAGGTCAGTGGTCCCAGAGACCTGGCTCCATCGTTCATCCCGGATCAAGCTGCACGTGACGGGCGGACGGTGCAGGACTCCGGTGGGACGAGAGGAGGTGGACTCTGTGTTTCCATCATGAGTCAAAGTTGATGGACAATATTTACCTCATGTTGAATTTTTTATGTGAAGATGTCGGCCGTATTATCTGGCCAGAGAATTGTTTTTGCTGCTGCTGTTTACATTCCTTACGATGCAAATTGAAAAGAAAATGCACCACAGTTGCATAACGATAATAAATGATTGAATTAAACCATCAAACAGCACTAATTTATCAGCTCCCGAAGTCACGGTGTACCGTGACAGGTTTATGTCACAGGCTTTTTTTAATGGTTAATTATGCTGTTGAATTTGTTTTATACGAGCACATTCAATAGTGATTTGGCAATGATGTGTGTGTATGTGGCTGCTTTAACTCAACATGACAGGTAATGTTACATTATTGTTCAAAATTTGTTTTGTGAGAAAACTCCATCTTTTTTCTCTCTGGTGATGAGGAAACACAGTGTTTTGGGTCATAGTGCAACGTTATGAAACAAATATGTTACATGTCACAGAGCATGTAAATTGGAATACAAAAACAAGCCGACAGTGACTGTGACACGAAGAAAAAAAGTGACATATTTGTGTCACAGTTCTGCGGCAAAGATGGCAGTCAGGTTTCAAATGTGTCTGTTTGTTCTTTCTATCTGTCACTGTACAGACACAATGCATTCGTACTGAACGGTAATTGGTAAGTTCTAACCCAGAGTTGGTCTCCGAAGAAAACCGTGCCGAGGGGCTCGAAAAGTGTACAGCTGGTCCTCTCTCTCTCTCTCTCTCTCTCTATCTCTCTCTATCTCTCCCCTGCCATTGTTTCTCTCTCTCGCCCCCTGCCATTGTTTCTCTCTCTCGCCCCCTCTGGTGAGACCAGCTGTCTCATAGCAACAGGATGACACTGTTCTTGACTGCCTGACCACCTCCACACACACACACACGCAAATATTTTATGTATATCCTACAGAAATGTGTCACTGTTTCGTGGTTTGCATACAGCGCTCTCAAGGTGCATGCAGCGCTTTCTCTTTCTCTCTTCTTAACCTACACCTCCCTTCCTCCATCTCTTCATCTACGCTTCCTCCGTGTCTCTTTAATTTACTTTCATTCTCTCTCTCTCTCTCTCACACACTTTATTATCACTATGAGAAAGCCTGGCATTGTTGGAAGCTTAGCTTCTGTGTGTGTTCACTTAAGTGCAGTGAATCTCTCCATATCGATGTAATATATTCCAAGCTTAAGGCCTTTACACACTGGGGGCGTGAAGAATGAATGATACGAAAACACAAAATACTTGCCAAATATAATATGTCTAGGTGTTAGTGTGAAAGGTAAGAATGGAAGGACTCAATCAGGTCTTGGCTGCCTTTGTCAAGGTTGAAAGGAATAATAAAGTTTGCTGTCTTGGCTCGATCCAGGCGGCAACCACCAGTCTGAAAAGGGAAATCAATGTGGAAGTGCCTTAAACTTGCATTCTTTCTAATGGCCATCAGGGGGGTGACTCCTCTGGTTCCAAAAAATGTATCTGATTATATAGTCTATGAGAAAATGACCCTACTTCTCACTTGATTTATTACTCATTTATTTATTTATTACATCTCACAACTTTAACCCTTTCACCACGTGTTTTTAGTTCCTGAAAGTGAAGTGTTATCTTTTTGGTTGCCTTAAAATGTCTTACTCGTGTTGGGGTGTAAAAAGCCGAGATGGCGACGGCCAAAATGTCAAACTCAAGGCCTCAAAATGGAAGTTCACAAAGCAAACAAAAACAGTTTTAAAATATATCTTGATGTACGAATTGATCACGCAAATAAATACCCCAGGTGTGTAAAGGCCTAAGTGTCTTGTGTATGTACGTTGTTTGTGAATGTGTTTTGGCATGTGTGTACTATATATGGAAGTCTCATTGCATCAAAGTAATGTACATGTACCATTCCAAATACCCATGTATAATTGTGTGAGGTGAATTGAAGTTTCCATACGTATGTGTCTGCTGTCTTTCAAGGTTTTAATTCACATGCTAGTTAGCTAGTAGCATACTTTTTTTTAAATCAGATGGAAATAACTCCATATGTAGAGAATGGTGTGTCTGTGGTGTTTGTCTGTGCATGTGTAGTTTTTAGGTGAGAGCTTTTTGCTGTAACAAAGACAGATCGATAGACACAGCAAAAATCACAAGTTGCTTTTCAACAAATAATAGCAGGGCAAAGCACTCCAGTATTCTTCTTTTATTTTGTTCAGAGAGGCAGCCCCCCCCCACCCCCCCTTCCACTATCCTCACAGACACATCTAAAGTCGTCAGCACTATTTCGTTCCCAGACCTCGGGCCTCTGAGAGGCGAGTAAAGCATGGCGCTGAATGAATGCCCCTTCACGACTGCAAAGGTGAAAAAAAAGAGAAACCTCTTTAGGCTTTTTCAAAGAAGCCACTTCCTTTCTTGTGACATCACTTTCAAATAGAAGGAAGACGGTAAAGACTGCCTCTTCTTGGTGGAATTACAAAGGTTGTATGCATAATGTCCTTGAAAGGAATCTGGCACAAGTGTAGGGATGCAAGACACACACACGAACACACACACGGATGCAAACTGAAAGTCAAACACACATCAAACCCATCCGATACCGACGCTATCTGCACCCGCTTTCATGTCTGAGGAAAAATCAATACAGACAAAAAGTATGCGAGAGAAGAGAAGGAAAGACAGAAAGGAAGGAAGAAAGATCGAACCCAAAAAAAAGCATCATTTCTGAGGAGGTGCCCCTCAAAAGGAATAGCAAAGTATCTATTACACATCAAAGCCATCTCACTCTCTTTTCTCTCCCTTCTCTCTGTTTGCCTCCAATAAAGAGAATAGGTTTGAAACCGGCAATGAAAGGAATAAAATGGAGGAATAAAAATGTGGCAGAGGGTCACAGTGGGAACAGGGGGAGACACACGGTGGTGCACTTACAACTTAAAATGATGGATTATTTCTCTTGTGTGTTAAGTCTTGCATGGATAGGCTTAAACACGTGTATGTCGTGGCTATGAAGGAATGCACTCACAGCACACACTCCATCTGACGTGCTCTAATCAAAATTGGGGAACCTTGCATTACAGACTCTAAATGAGGATTTAGATAAGTAGTTTTATGTCTTGTGTTCTGTCTATGGTCACCTTTTTTAGCTTCCATGCTATGTGGCACCCTTTAAATTGACTGAGCCTACATTCACTAATAAATTCAGCATGGAAAATGTGCTGGGCCTCATGCCAACTGTTTTTTTTCCTTCTTCGTCTGTTCAAAAATTGTCATCATTAGACATATTTGGAATGCAATGTAATAAGGATGATATGGAGATGGTAACTGATACTTGGCTCATGTGCGAAATCCATAAGCGCCATCCTACGCTCATGTCTGTGTGATGGTTGGTAATTGGAAGCAAAACCGCATTGGGTTTTTCTGCAAGTGAGTCAATCTCAACTCGTTATTCAGCTGTACGTCTTTTTTATTTCAAGTGTTGGTTGTTTGCCGCTGAGAGGAAACAATCCGCTTGTTAACGCGCTTTCTTTGGAGCGATGTCGGGATGACTTTGGGACAGAGAGGTGGGCTTCAGTGCTGCACACTCAAAGATGACTGGAGATTCTTTATTTGAGAGCGCCTGCGATCTTTACAAGTTCACAATTGTTTGCGGCATGCTGGGACGTGATGGAAAGGGAAGAAGGGATGGAAAAAGCTCAACCCATACAAAAAGAACAAACAACTGACATCAAACCATTCAAATACAGGCATATGCCCACATATTCCCACACACACACACACATACACAGTGCACGGATGAATGCACACAAAGCATCAAAAGCTGGTGTAAGGATATCAGAGAACCAGATAATGCAAGATCAAGCGGATCCCCTTTTGAAAAAAAATAAAGAAATGACATCAGTAACACAATATCAAAATAGGTGTCTTTGATGTCAAGAAAGAAAGTTATTTTCCCCAAAATGCACTTTTCAATTATAAGAATGAAAGGCTGCCCGTCCTCTGTTGTGGCACAAACAATATGTAGAGCTATTTCGGAGCAAACAAGAGCAGATCGAAGTGACAAGATGGAGCACCAGCACATGGATCGAATTCAAATCTCACACCTCAATGGTGGTTCAACATACATGTTACTGCTTTGCTAGTCATGTCAGAAGTGAGAGCGGGTCTTCCACTCACCGGAAGACCGGTGGTTCGATCTCAGACTCTTCCAGTTCCTCATGTTCAAGGGTGCTTAGGCAAGATACTGAGGCCCACATTGCTCCGTGCCATCAGTGTGTGAATGTCTGGGATTGAGCTTTAGTTTAGATCCTGATGAGCAGGCGGCATCTTGTATAGCAGCCTTTGTCATAAGTGTATGAATGTGTGTGTGTGCGTGCGTGCGTGCGTGCGTGCGTGCGTGCGTGCGTGCGTGCGTGCGTGCGTGCGTGCGTGTGTGTGTGAATGGGTGAATGTAGTGATGTGGGTCAAGCGCTTTGAGTTTGGAAGTTCAGAAGGCTAAAAAGGTACAACACACACCACACACAAACGTAGCCCTCTGCACACTCACGCAGTACACACTGACTATGTTTACATGCAGTCATATTCCACTGTTATTCAGAATATGACAATATTCTGAATCTGATATGGGTCATGTAAACAGCATACTCCGTAGGGATTCTTCCGAATGTAGCATTTTCCGATGTTATTTGGGTTTGAGGAGCATTCTTTCGACGCGTACACAGCGCTTTACGGAAAATATGTGTCTCAATTGATTGTTTTATTTCCCGTCAGTTTGCTACACATGGCCTCTTGCCGGATTACGGCCAGCTCTGTGCATTGTACACAAACCAGTCGGTAAGAGGAAGTGACTAAAATCTGATTTCACTGTCATATATGTTTGTGACAATCCATCCACAATCCCAAACATGCTATTAAAATGTACAGAATTTGTATCTGGCAATCTTAACTAGAAAGGGAAAACATATGCGGTACAAGGTGTAAACACACACACACACACACACACACACGCACAGCTCCATCTATAATCACAATGTGAAGGGATGTGATGGCAGATCACCTCTATGGGTGGTCAGATCTCAGCCAGGAGTGTGTGCACTCAGTACTCGGTGTTCTCATTTGTGAGAGAGTCCTGCCTTCGAGGTGGAAGCCTCACTCTGAAGTTTGCCAGCCACTCACTTACAAGAGCTCCTGCACAGTCTGTTCCCATCGGTCGTTACTCTTTTGCCTCATCCTCAGTGGGGGAAAAGTGTAGCTGTGTTCATCATTTCTGTTGCCTCCTTCGAAAAAATGTGATACAACATGACTCCGTCAATTTCAAATTAAGATTTAATCCAGGCTTCAGTCTCCCATCCCGAGAATGGAAATAGATGCAAATAAATACCATCTTTGATTGCAAAGGCAACGATCGGAATGATCATTATCAGAATAACGTGTGGAAACAGACTGTATTTTCATAACAGCAATAAATAGGGCACCAAACTGGATACGAGACACGTGCATATGCAAGTCAGTTTACAATGCTCTGTCAATTTTCCTGGTAAGGCCTAAATTTGTCAAGCAACTATGTATTTTTATATTTTTTTTACAAATCTCCAGGGGTTATGACAGCTGTCATTTTTGTGGGAAAAACTTTACCAGTTATGTTGTCCATGTTTTCACTATTTTGCATTTATGCTCTATCCCAGTCATTCTGGGCCTTCGTAAACTCCAATCTGTCCTCCATATCTTCATTATCTAAAACCTCTCCATAATCCATGCTCACCTCTTTCTCTCCTCCTTCTCACCCCGTTCTCCTCCTCTCTCTGTCCTCTGTCTATTGCTGCATTATCATCACTCTCCATCTGTGGCTCTCTGAGGCGCAACACAGCTCCATCACTCCATCTCTCTCTAGCCTTCACTCTCTCCCTTCTAAATGACGGGGACAGGCGTTGACAAGGACCTTGTCGCATTCGGCTTTATTTCTCCAACACATTCACTTTGCATCTTTCGAAGAATATCATTTTTTTTCCCTTTTTGAGACGATTTATATTTTCAGTTCCTCCACCACTGTGCGGTATGCATTCAGATTTACCTAACATGAGTGTAATCACCATACATGTATACAAATATGAATAAAGAAAATAATTTGAGATCCAAACATCATCTGGGAGTAATCACAGGGGCATTTTGGCCACATTGAAAACCAACTTTGCGTAAGGGCTGTGTGAAAAATATCAATTCAGACAGGCATCAGGCAGCAAATCTGTCAAAATGCATTGTCACGATATCTATATACACGCACGAGCAGAATGAGATGCGTTTATAGTCCCTTACAGGATGGGAACATTATATAGGAAGTGTCATGTGCATATTGTAATGTTAGCTGTGAATGCAATTCAAATTAATTAAAGGTGAAGCATGATGTGGAAAGCATGTTAATGTGAGATGTAAAGAGAGACCAAACCATCTTTTTCTTGCTTGCTGTTTCCTCGCAGTGTGGCTGTCAGGCTCACTGCACTTATGAATTGATTGTATCCTCTATTTCCTTTTTTTTTCTTTTTTTTTTCACCCTTGCTCTCGATTAAAGTCAATTATAGTTTCTCTGCATGAAATTGACTCAAATTACTGCAAAAGCAAAGACAGAAACAAACGACAGATGATTAAACCAGGCAGACAGCAACCTTGACAGTGTCACGTTAATAACAAAATGGTTCAAGAAATGTCACACTTAGTGTTTGCTGAAGGGCACACGCAACGCATCTTACTCCATTTCCCTATCTTCACACTCCCCAGAATAGATTTTGGTGTTGATACTTTGGCCTGCATTTGCATCAGCTGCAGCACACTTAGAATATAGTTCGGAAAAGGTTTCGTTAATTGCCTCGAATTTACAAATGAATACAAATTTCATTCTTCACTTTTTACTACTGTACATCTCTCTCTCTTCCCTCCTCTCTCCCCCCTCACTTTCTCTCTCCCTCACGGTCTGTCCCGCCATTTTTCCCAGAGCCTATTTCATGCCCCTGAAATCTGCTGCCGGTCGCCTCGCCGGCATATAGCTCCACTCATCCACCTCCATATTGCTCCGTCGTTCCGCTCCATCCATCCTTCCATCTTCCCTCTTCTCTTCCTCCACTCCTTGCCACTCTTGCTTCATTTGGCTCATGATGAGGTGTCACTGCTCTGCCCTTGAGTGGGCGAGAATCCCCTCTGACGAAAAAGTGTTTGTGTGTGCGTGCGGACGCCGGCGTGTGTGTAATGTGATTGCCTGTTCCTGCTGTATGTGTTTGTGTATGTTCAGCGTGTGTGTGGCCCAGCCTGGCCCGTGGAAGTGACAGACATCAGGATTGCGCTGTCACAGCAGGGTATGAGATGATTTACTTGTCAGGGAGCTCACGGACAGGAAGGCAGATAAAGCGTGCAGATAAATGCAGCATGCTGCTGGGATAATGTAAAGACGCTAGCCTGTACTGCTGGGACATACAGGACAAGGACCAGTGATGCAGAGTGAACTTTAGGGCACGTGTTTGTTTTACCAGGACTCACATCCCGTCATCTCCACTGTCACTCTGTATTTTCACTGGAGAGGTATACTCTCGAGAGATCATGTTGTATGATGCTCGGCTGAAAGTACTCACTACTCAATGTCAAATAAAGCTGAAGTACCATTAAAACTAAACTTTCCTAGATTATTATGTAGACCTAAAATGGCCTGGCCTGAACGAACCTTGCCCTGACTGGACTTAACAGAAATGGAACTAAACATGAGTGAAGCTCAACTTGAAAATGTATAGTAGAGTGAATCTATCTGAATTTATGCTGCAGTGAAGTTCTGTTCTAAAACCACACTGGTCTGAACTACTAGACTGGACTGGCTTGTCTTCCTTGTTGACAGTGAATATGGTCATCATCAACATCTCCCTTGCCTTAATGATTTCCTTTGACTGTGATCTTGAGCTGAGTTCGTGCCACAGACGCTGTGGTTCGGAAGGTGACAGACAGGACAAGATGGCGGCTGAAAAGACGAATGCTAGCCTGTCATTACAGTGTCACTTCCACAGTCTCTGTAAATGATAGCCAGGCTGGGGCACATGATAGCAGGCTTTGCTGCAGGGATATGCCAAACTAAATGTTGTCGGGGGAATAAAGTGCCACATGTGTGCAATGGAGGTTGAGGAAACAGGGAGTGGTAATGCTACAACAAGAACCTTATCTGATTTGAAATAGGATAAACAAATATTTGTTTAGAAATGCTTTTTGTATACTAAAAGCGAATTACCAGAATTTCATTTGCTTACGATTAAGCTCTTAAAACTAAATATAATGCTCTATTTTAAGTAAAGTTTAGTTTAAGCACAGTACACAATAGTGAATATGAAGGCAAATTTGCCCCTGCAGCTAAAAACATTCACTTTCATTCAAAAAAACTGCTCATTCAGCCTGTGCTTGCAATGAAGCAACAGTAAAGAGGCATTGATTTGTGTAACTGAGAAAAACACAGGTGATCATTAGCCTATCATAGCAGGTTATAATCACCAGATGATGATTACCTTGTCATTGTAGCATAATTCAATTTATAATGTTGTTGACAAATTGAGTCATGTTGCAATAATCTCCAAACGATCATGGCAATTTGGGGCGAGTTAAATGACTGAGATTAATAATGGATGTAAGTCCATGTTTAGCCCCGGGGCAAAGCAGTCTATTAACTTGTCATTGCTGGACAGGGGGACATAGCCTGCGGCAGTGCACATAACGACAAATGTAAATGTCCCTTCATGGTGAGATACACCTCATATTAAAGTCTAATATTCCATAGTGAACAGGCTTGTGGCAGGGGCAGGGAATTAGGCTGCAAATGAAATAGTGCCAAATCATTTCAATCTTATGGACAGGGACACAATTATTAACTTTTTAGGGGAAGCAGGAGGAAAGGCCCGTGTGGAAAAAAACCTGAAATGTAAAATCCCTTACCTGAAGTTCAAATTGCAAATAAGTAGAAGTTTCACACCAGAAGGTATTCATTGACTGTTAATGAATAAATATTGCTTGAAGTTGCACGATTAATAATAATGTATGCAGCATGTCAGTGGCAGGCCGGCTGATATAAGCATTGTTGTTAAACCAGCTGCAAGCAATCAACCAATTTGGCGTATCAAGGGTGACTGTCGCCATGAGCCTTGATCACTATATATTATTACATATTGCTTCAAGGTGCGGGATTCAGAGCATTAATATAGTACTAAACCACACTGTTATGTAAGGATATAGTGGAGCAATGTCTACCTGAGCATAGAATAAAGTGCTGGAATCCTTTGTTGACATCGCCGTGCTCACGGCCGGCGCTCTGCACTGCGCTCGTACGGCGTATCATCACGGAAGCATATAGCACCTACCCTCCGGTTCCATGTTGAGAGCCGTTGAGAGGCAACAGAAATGCTCCCTATCTTGTATACAGCACCTTTAACAGCTTATCAATATCACCACGTCTGTGAAAAATCAGCACATACATCTATATTGATTGAGATGAAGTGAAGGTTTGTTTTTAGACACGCTAGCATAAGTAAGGCTTTAGGGATGGCAGGGTCGGGTTGGTCCGTCCATCCACCACTTTGGTCCAGACTGAAATGTCTACTACTATTGGATGGATTGACATGAAAGTTTGTACAGATGTTCATGGTCCCCATGGGACGAATCTACTTACATACTTGGATGAGCACCTGACTTTTCCTCTTATAATATTTCAACATCTATTAAAAGGATTGGCCCAGCATTTTATACAGACGTTCATGGTCCTAAAATGATAATCCTAATGACTTTGGTGATCCCCTGACTTCAGCTATAGCACCACCATGAGGTTGACATTTGCATTATTAAATGAAATATCACAACTTTTGGATGACACATGGATCAGACTTTCATGTCACTTTCAGGATGAATTGTAACCACTTTGGTGATATCCCTGACTACACCTGCCACAAAATCAGGCCACAATTGTCCAGTACTTGGTTCATGACCAAATGCCTCCTAAACTAATGACATTTTGGCCCATGTTGCCATGCTGGTGTTAGCATTTAGCTCAGTACAATACAGCCCAGCATCGCTGTAGAGAAACATTGACATCTGGAACCAAGATGCCGTTTAATATGATATGTGTAAAATTGTTTCCAGCAATCTATTTCATGCAGTTCACGTCATTAAGCACATACTGTACATAACAAACTCAATACCGATGAAGTGATAATAGTGACAAACAGTGTGTGTTTACTGTACTCCAAATGGCAGCAAGGCATGCGTAACTATTTGAAACTTCCCCAGAGTGCTGTGTGATCTAGGTAAACTGCACCCAACCAAAGAATTAAGGGAACAGATGCATTGTTGCTGAGCCGTGCTTTCTCTTTTTGGAGCGCTCGCTCACTGCTATGAGGCGAGTGAGAGCTTGTATTTTTACACTCAAGTTTATATTCATTCAGCTATTCTCTGTTGCAGCACTACGTAGTGATTTAGGCGAGCAAGGTGGCTGTAATTGTTTATCAAAATCCTGCATACAGATGCAACCATAGGCCAAATGAATCCACATGTCCTCCAAATGCCAAGGTAAAATGACAGATTTGGGTAACTGGTTCATTAAAGCAATAAAAGACACACCTCCAGTCTGCACCTCTGCAGAGATTTCACCCAGGCCATGGAAGGAAACTCATATCATTTCCAACTGTCCAAACTAATAATGAACTGTTCCAAACCAGTTCATTATTAGTGTACTTGTAGCTGTTTTGCTTTTTCCGGGACAGGGAGTAAGGAGATGCCACTTAAGGGGCTAATGCTGAGCCCACCCACATAAACACACACACACACACACACACACACACACACACACACACACACACACACTGGCTGAGCTGAAAAAACTAGCATACTGAGTGACAGCAGTGAAAGTCAAAACAGGACAATGGTTCAGATAACAAGCAGAACAATCATTAAGTAAAAATAGGACAAAAACACACTGTAAGACTGCAGGCATTACATAAGCTATAACGTGCTGCAGACAGAATGTAGTGCTATATGATTTGCCGTTGAATTACTGTATATACGCAGAGTCACACTCCTGCATTAGCTGTGTGAACACACACATTTGCCGCTCTCTCAAGCACACACTCTCTGAAGGCACACACATCCAAGCGTCAAAATGACTGCAGTGCAAGAGGGACTATGTAGCTGCAACAGTACGTCAGAGCGGACAAAGCATTTCCGCAAGTCGAGGTTGGCTAACATGGGAAATAAAAGGCGCGCATACATAGAAATGCACACAGGCACACACACCCTGGGGTTTACGGAGGAAAGGCTGAGTGGCAGGTGGTGAGGTGAAGCATTCGTCACTGTTAGGACGTGCATGTGTGTGTGTGTGTGTGTGTGTGTGTGTGTGTGTGTGTGTGTGTGTGTGTGTGTGTGTGTGTGTGTGTGTGTGTGTGTGGTGTGTGTGTGTGTGTGTGTGTGTGATTACTGCCATGAGTGGTAATCATTGGGCCAAGGTGCAGAGTAAATACGTCTGGGGCAAACATGTGTTTGTGTTTGTTTCTGCATCTGTAGTGAATGCAGAGTTTTATGTTAATGCTTCCACACACAACTCTCCCCACAAGGTATTATCAGCATTAAGTGATGGTCTGCAGGGATGTGTGTGTGTGCGTGTGTGTGTGTGTGTGTGTGTGTGTGTGTGTGTGTGTGTGTGTGTTTGTGAGTGTAATTTACCACTGTACGGTGATGTGGACCCTGGAGCTTCCCCAGGGCCAAGTTCACCACCCTTATGTTTTCTCTCCGCTTACAAAACACCTCTGCAGTCCACTCTGCCTTCACTTCCCCAGGTACACATCTACTAGTGCCAGCGCATCCACACACACACACACACACACCTTCCCTGACTATAATTCAATAATAAAGGTCTCTATACCAGTAATTGTGTCAGAGGATGCTGCCTGTGTCCCTGAAACATCCCGGATGCTTGAGTAAACTCTACTTGAATGTAGTCGGTGCTCTTCGTGTAATTTCATGCGATGTTTGTTTAGCTTCCAACACCATTTACTTGCAGAGCACACAGCTTAACTGGCAGCACTCACTGGTTTCTGTGAAGCATCGGCCTGGCAGTGCCAGCACATCTTGAAAATAATTAAATTTAGCCCGCAGCTCATTAACCTTTGCTTTGACCCCAAAATCTTTTGGACGTTATACTAATAATGGTAATAGATGGCATGTAGGTTAGCGGTCTGCACAGGCCTGTTTTCTCAACATTGCATCCCCCTATACTTGCGGTTTTATGCTCCACCTTCCTGCGCACATAGGATTTTCACAGCCCCCATCTGGTCCATAATCCATTCTACCAAGTTAGCTGGGAATCTGTATTCTGTGCCGGTCACCATCAAATTTCACAGAATAAATTCAGACCGTCACAATTTGAGGAGATCGAAATGCAGTGATATGCCCCCCACCCCCTATCTTTTACAAATCCAGTGTTTGAAAGATAATTCAGAGTTCAATTTACCCTTTGTACATGACAGCTAGGTATCAGTCACCTAACATCAGCAGTCCTTTCTAGAGTTAATAGGAGCTTAACTAATTTAACACAACCACAGTCAGTTTTGTGAAAACACAATACAATATGGATACCACGTATAGAACATTCCATGCACACCAAACACGCACACCAAACACGTACATTTAATATAGTTTGTGGCCGAGGGCAAGATTAGAGAAATGAATGCCATGGGTGGAAAGGTCCTAAATGCAGAAAGAAATGATTGAAAGCGCTTCTCAGCTTGCTCTAATTGTTTGTAATGTATTGGCAGACATATGGAAGGAAGTTATTGCATCAGTCTGACAATTAATTGCTTTGTATTGTCAGTGTTTGTCAAATATCTGAAAAAGACATGTGGATTTTGTGTGATGTTCACGTATCTGTGTGCATTTGTGTCCGTCACAAGCCAGTTTGCTGCCTTATCAAGAGTTGGACGACCAGATTGACTTTGTGCTTTTGGTACGCAGAGAGTGGACAACAGGTCCAGGCAATGTTTAGGCTTCACTTTAGCTCAGTTTGGAAATGGGGAAAAAGCAAGCCTCCACCATAAGAGGAAAAGCACAGGTCCAAAATGATCTTGTTACATGATGTACCTTGTTAGTTAGAAAGCTACCCAAAAAATGACATCTTAGAGAATCACCTAGGTGTCATTCAAATATGGGAAAGTGAAAGCGAAACTGGCAACTTCACAATCAGGACAGGACTTCTGAGATGCTACATGAGGTCTCGAGGCCTATCTGTTGTTGGTTAGTAAATACAACCAATGCACTCACTATAATAATGCCCATTAAGGCACGTCTTATTTCCACATTAGTTAAATACACAACCCATACCTATGACTATGGTGGAGTTGTTAGAGGGCTCCTTTGAAGGAACTAGGCTAGCTGCTTTCCCCTATTACTACTCTTTGGCTGAGCTAAGCAAATTTTGTCACAGAGAAACTTCTGCGGAAAACACTCAGAGAAGATACTGACCTTAAACTTCCCATATATCTCACACAAATACTTATGCTTATACTTAATATTGGTATTTATTTCACAAATTAAGTGCAGCAGAGCTGGTTGAGTTTACTTTCAGCCACTTCATTGTGTGGAGTGGTGGGGAGCTCACACAAAGACAGAGAGGCACACTTGCAAGCAATGCGGAGGAGAGGGGTTCAACAGTGTCAATTACTTCACTCCGTTGCTTAGCAAACACTACAAAACTGCTATCAAAAATAAATATTCATGCGCAAGAAACGGCTCATTACCTGTAAAATGGACTGATGTGTGTAAGATAGAGGGAATCACATGATTGAGAGTAAGGAAAAGTATAAGAAAGCCTCGAGGAAAGGACGGCTCCCCATTCAAACTTGCCTTTACTATAAAGACATTTTGTCTGTCCACTTCAACTAAAAGTTTCAGGACTGTAGAAACAGTCCTTTACTCCAAAAGCAAGTTCAGGCTATTCTACAGCTGTCAAGGGGATGTGATTAACAAGATCAATCCTCGCATTGCTCCTTCATCCTAGTAAACCCCTAGAATGTTTGATTTACATTTGTTCAGTCTAGGGATTTGGACAAGGATGCAGTTCTGCATGACAACTATCTAAGCACCAGCTTTCAGAGTTTCAGATGCCGGCCACTAGTGCCTATGAGAAAGCCACTAGTGACAGGAACTACTACTACTTGCTTGGGAATATGTTTAGTTTCTTCAGCTTTAATTTAGAAAACAGCAACCCAAAGACTTTACTTTTGAATTATTATGAAAAGTGGAGGAGGCATCAGCTGAAAGCTGATGTAAGGATGGGAAGAATGTTAATGAGATGTTTGTATCATTGAGGATACGTGGGTGATGAAGGGAATGCAGTTGTTACAGGTATAATAAACTTTAAATGCTAATCATTAGCAACCAACTCTCGCTGGCTACTAACAGCTGCTCCACTGCCATAATTGCAACTGGGCTGCAATAATGTTGTCATCTGAAATGAAAACATCACAGGAAATTAAATATTGGCCAGTGGCCTTTATAACGCTGATCCTCAGATTGATCTGGAAAGATGTCACGTCAATGATTGACATAATGATCTTGTTGACTTACTTACAAAGTCCCGATATTTTCATGGAAACTGCAATGCATATTTAGTTCTAAAGTTGCCATTAGTTTGCGCATGGCATACATGCTGAGGACCTTCAAAAGATTCATAAGTATATTGATAGTTTCTGACCCGTTCAGTGTATTCATTTTTAAACAATAACTTACAGAGACGTATATCAATATATCAATCTTAAAAGTTTTCTAAAGTCGATTTGCATAGTATGTGATCCCATATGTGGTCCCAGCCCAAAGGTTCGCACATGCTGTCCATCAATAGAATCATTTGGCACCCTGGAGGCTTTATTATTGATGTGAGTGAACTTAAATACCTCATGGCCTATCTGCCATGGTTTCACATGCAGATGTTTGGGAAGGCTCCAGCAATGAAGTCTGTTTGGCTCGCCCACTTTTCAATTTGTGCAGCTGCCATGCTGGAAACTTCTATAAACATAACTGTCACCAAAAATATAATGCATTTCACACTGCAGCAGCACGTTAAGTCATGAGCTCATGCGTGGTTTATGTTTGTGCTTGTTAGATGGTTTAGCTGAACTTGTGCCTGCTAATACGCAGATGAGGAATTGTGCTAGCCTGAAGGTTAGAGAGGCAGGCTTAGGGCTGGCTGGCTTAAATGAATGAGTAATGTTCTCCCATCTCTCAGCAGCTACTATTGAAGTGCCCTTGGAAGAGGCACTGAACCCCCAATTGCTCCAATTGAGCTGCTCAGTGGCCAAAAATGCAAAACTGTGGCTGCACTGGGCGGTTACCAAATGGGGTTATGTGAAAGAGTGCAAACAGGGTGGGAAAGCAGCCACCATGCAAATGCTGGTTCATTCTGGCTGAGGCTTGTACCATAAGTTGGTTTACTTTGCCAGCCACTTTGGCAGGTAACTAACTATCAATTGGAGGTTCTGCCCTATTCTGAAAATCTAGTTGACTTCTGGGTAAGTGGAAGTAGGTGATGAATATGTCTAGACTGGCAGCCACATTGTCAGCAAGCCAACCATAATTTCGAAGTTTCAATCTAATTCTAGGTCTTTAATTTTAGGTTGGTGAAAAATAGATTGTGAGATAACCGCCAGAATGACCAGTTATTCAACACAATATTTAGTGTCCTGCTACGACACGATGATGCCGTTAAGTATGGATTTCTTCTCTTTGGCCTTGCCTGGTAACATCACGGTTAAATTATACCTTGGATCCAGCACTACCAAAATTAAACTACTCCTGGCTTTCCAATACCTGACCCAGTAACAAGCTGAGAGCCTCAGATCTAGAGGGTCAAATTCAATCTGACTGAATTTATTATACTGCATATAATTCATGGTGCAGCTATTACTAAAGATCAATAGCACTTAAACTGCTCCATTGATATTGAAACCCACGCTGATTTACAAGCAGATAGGTCTTTGGACAAATCCAGACACACAAACACACACATACCACTTGTATATTTGATATAATGCAGTGACTTCCCAATGTCCCAATGTTGTCCTTGTTTGCTGTTCACTTCCTGGGATTGCTCTTCTAAGCACACATACGCACTCACACACACTTAACTGACTGAAAAAAAATCTGGCTTTTCATTAGATTGGATTGCTGTGTGCTTGTCTCCTGCTTACTTTCAACATTTGAAAGGCCAGCTGGCCAGCAAACCTGTAGGCACTCCTCTCTCGCACAGTTTTGCTATTCTTGCTTGGACACTGCATTGATTTAATTTACTCCGAAATAAATTAAAAACTGGTGGTGTGAGTACAATTGGGAAGGATGTATCCTCACAAGTACGGATAAACATGGCTAGACCCACATGAACAAACATACACATTTGCGACCTTCACTACAAATGGAGAACACTGCAGGAAACAGTGTGTGTGTGTATGTTTGATTGCCAACTACCAATGCCCTAGCACTGCCAAAGATATGACACCAGCTCTGCAAAAAACAACCAGCAGATAGATGGATTGATGGACTGATGGAAGTGGATGGAAATCCCTTAAACTCAATGGGCAGAGCGATGGACTAAAACTGGCGGCGTTGAAGTTTGATTGGTGACCACCCAATCCTGTCACGTTTGGGGTGAAAGGTTTCTCTCAGGACCAACAGCAAGAACTTTTGCACAATAATGTTAAATACTAATGTATTACAAAGAAGTGATGTGGCAATATTCTTTGCTTCGCCGTTATCAGCGGTAACAGCCGTATGAGCGCAGTGCAGCGTAGCGGCGATTAGCCACACAATGGGACTCACATGCATGCGCTGCCGGACCGGCTACGTAAACAAAGCACAGACAACAGGCTGTGATTACAACACACAGAGGGAGTGTGACTTAATTCTCAGGTAGACATTACTCCGCGCTATCTTTAGAAAGCAAATAGTCGCCTACTGCTACATTAATGCTCTAAATATGGAGTTTGGCACCATTAATATACCACGATCTTTCAGTTCTACGGTTTTGTTTGGCAGTTGCATTCTGAAAAAATAAACAGAAGTGATTAATCCTATTAAACTACGATATATTCTTTTTCGCATATTCAACCTGCCAAGGTTTTTTGAATTACATCACACAAGCATGAATACCTTTCAAAGATGATAAAAGGGTACGTGACTCAATGTTGATCGGAAAAATAAAATGTCAGATAAAGCCCCACTTTAAAGTCAAAATCTCAAAGACTTTCACTTAAATACATTTCTGTTAAGTCACTATTTATCGCCGATTGAGGTGACACAATGGTTATTGAGCCAATGGCCCACTGAGAGTCCTTGCATTTAGTTTTAAGAACTGTGTATCTGTGGCGACTATCTCGTAAGAATTGCAAGCGGTGACACTGTTTGGATCTCTGAGAAGGGAGAGACGAAAAACAGAGCTGCTTGTCGCCATAGAGATTGAAACAGAGATCTTTGAGATTGCAACTTGAAGCTCATGACATATTAATCGCGGGAAATGACTTATGTTGAACTAAATGCAAGATATTTACCCTCTGCATGCGTTCATATCTGCGTATGTTACTCTCCCACACTCAACATGTTACAATTATAAATTCAATCCCCTGAAGCATGACATCCGAAAAAGACCAGACAGCTCACACGTGAGACAAAAACATCAATACTCCCACAGTTCTGCCGGTCAAGCTCATTGGCGAACAGTTAATGCCCCTTTTTAAAGCAGAATGTCAATTTCCATCTTTGGAAACTGCGACCAGCCAGCTGAGTCGAAGTCAATTTGGAGCACTGCATAAGTGCAGTATTCCGGTCTTCTTTTCAGAAATATGATCACATCATGCTATTTGAAATGTCAAACCTCTGGGGAATGTAATAGATTTGCTGATTTAGCCAATCACTGGTTATCAGTAAAAGCAGTAGTAGAAAATGGGCATTGCTGCCCGACATTCCCCGTCTACATTACAGTTCCTGATCAAAGTGTTACATTCTTACAGCACAGATAGATAGTTACTTTATTAAATGTATTCATGCATGTGCCATTTCATATCTGTTGTGATAGTGATCTGGCTTATTATGGTATCTCTCAAATACTTCGACAGTAAGTGTTTATTCTAAACACTGAGCTTGAGACATCCATAGTTTTTGCAACTGGAAACCTTTTCTCATTATTGCACTCAAAAGTGACAGTATAAATGTGCACCCAGATATGACGGCACATAAACACAAAAAATGTCCAGGACATTTATATGCAGATTTAATCTACAAGTACAATTTGAGTGATGAATGGATGTTGAGGGGAATTAATGATTCGCGTACATTTCCAGACTATTGGTACAGGGGGAACAGGTGTTGAATGCTCCCCTGGTACACTGGCTTCCAAGGATTTTAGAATGGTTGTGCAAGATAACCCATGCCATTCACACGCACACACACACACACACACACACACACACACACACACACACACACACACCTTTACACAGCATGCCTTTACCTGAACATCATTTCGAGCTTAAGGTGGAATCGAAGTTACCTGAGCGTCACAAACCTGTGCTCAATTTATCTACTCGTCTCCCCATTGCTGTGACATCCACGTGAAGGGGGGTTAAGAGGTGGGGGGGCAGAACTATATTGCGGATAGAGAGAGAATAGCTGTATGAGCAGCGACCCAGATCCACACACTCGGGAATACGCACAGGCACGACGCCGTCGACGGGAACAAGCGCACCCAGGTCGAATGATTATGCATGTCAGTTAGGAACAGACTTTTAAGAAGATATGTCGTCATCTCTTCCTTCACTCTCTGCTCTTGTCTTAATTATATTTTTTACCCAAACCCCGGTGCACAAAGATGCCGCCCCGTCGGGAAAATCCGTCCCGTCTACCGAGCGTCCCACCGACGCACACAACAGCTCTCTGCAACAACTCTCTGTGCACGAAAAGCGTATTGAAATTCATCCCACGCTCCAAAGACTGGCATGCACAGTCTCTCTCTCTATCTCTATATTTATATATCTCTCTCTCTCTCTGTATTCACGAACCAACATTGAAAGAGTGTGGGTTTGTGCATGTGTGTGGTGGAGGAGTCAGACCTGGAGAGAGCATCTCGGATAGTGTTGCAACAATACAGATCTGGGTATTCTGACTGAGAAAAAAAAAACATCCGTTTATTGCACCTCGAGAAGTTCAACATCCAGCTGCCCACCCAGCATCCTTAAGCCATCGGGTCACCCTACTAGCTCAAACAGCCACCCGGTCACACAACAAGCCACATTGAGCCACCTGCATAGCAGTATAACCCTTCACCATCCTGCTCCATGCTGCGGCTCAATCCAGCCTGCCACCCAGTGATAACACTCATCCTCCCAGCACTTCGAACCCATCACATCCAGACACCCAACAGGCCACCCAGTCATCCACACACCCAGCGGAGGATTGCAACTCTCTCCCGTGGAACAAGTGCGCGCCGCCCGGCTGCGAGCGTGCTTACCTTGAGCGCCTCTATATCCAAAGACGTCGACCGGTCCATGATAGAGAAGTGAAGTAGCACTGCAAATCAGGCAGGGAAATAGAAGTCCCACTGGCGAGGAAGATGAGAGGGAAAGAGATTAAAAAACAGAGACCAAAAAAAAGTTGGAATGCTCTCTAGAGTCCCAAACTCTGCTGCAACATCCCCTGGATTCTTGTTAGGATTAGGTTATTAATATTCCACCACGGCGACGGTTTTTCTCAGTTTCATTCCTCCCGGTGGGTCGATTGGTAAAATCAGGACTCCATACCATGGAAATCCCCCCACCTCCGGTCCCCGGTTTGTCCGTGCAGGGGAAGGAGGGAATAGAAAAAAAGATATAGAGATAGAATAGAATTAGCTGTGCGTAATGTTTTAAGCTGTGGCTTCTGCGCACTTGACGATCCGGTATGTCTTTTCTTTTTTTTTGTTACATCTGTGTAAGAAATCCCCCCCCCCCCCCACACTGCAGGAATGAAGCCGGGGTTTAGACTCCCCTGTCAGTCGGTCAGCGGATAAATGCCGTTATATCCCGTTGAATCCCAGTAAATGTGAGTATGATGTTGTGTCTGCGCGTGCAGTGGTCGGCAACTGGAGAGAAGGAGTCCGGATCAGACAGCTGATATTCTGCCTTGCCTGGGCGACTTCCATGCGGCAAACCGCCAGAGATATCAGCTCTCACCGAAAGAAAAGGGGAAGTGAGTGAGAGAGAGAAAGAGGGAGAGAGAGAGAGCGAGAGAGAGAGAGAGAGAGAGAGAGAGAGAGACCTGGTGGAAGAAATGCCGAAGAGCAGAGATGAGGAGAGCTGCGAGAGTTGAGACGAGAGAGAGAAGGAAGGAAGGTTTATGCTGTATATTATTCCAATGACTGACGCACCGGTGTGTGTGTGTGTGTGTGTGTGTGTGTGTGTGTGTGTGTGTGCGCGCGCGCGCCCGTGACAGAGAAAGAGGGAGAGGGAGGGAGAGGAGAGGAGAGGTAAAGGCTCGTTCTAATCAAGTAGATGAATCGAAAACGCTGCTTTGCCACTGAAGACAAGAACGAGATTTAAATGCAGAGGCTGTTGCAGAAAGTCTGGGGCTGCTGCCTCTGTGTGTGCGTGTGTGTGTTTGTGTGTGTGTGTGTGTGTGTGTGTGTGTGTGTGTGTGTGTACAAGCAGAACGTAGAAGCACTGAACTGACTCTATATGAATATAATAGAAAAATAATCATATTGTGACTGTAGGTAGACCTGCACAAAATAGATAAAAAGAAGAAGCAGACAGAAACTTTCCTAGATTCATCCTTTCGCTCATCCTTCCATCCTTTCTTCTTTCTTTCTTTGTGACTTTCTTTGTTATCGTGCAAATTGCCTTCACCCTTCTCCTGCACTGCAAGGTGTCGCCGCCTACCGACCACCAGGGCTTTTTATTATCAGTAGAACAACTTATGAATGAGGAGAGGAGCAGAGCAATGGAGAGGCGAGGCGAGGCAAGGCGAGGGTAGAAGGAGAGAAAGTGTGGTGCCTAAAGGAGGAATGGAAAGGAGAGGTGACAAGTGAAGGAGAGAAGCGCAGTGGATAGGGGAGAAGAGAAGAACAAGAGAAGCGTGAATAGGAGAGGATGAGAGGAGGTGACAAAAGGAGGAGCGGAGACAAACAGAGGAGAAGAGAGCAGTGGAGAGGGGAGAAGAGGAGGGAGGGAGGCGATCAGGTGCAACGGCAAAAGGAGGAAAGGAGGGGGAAGGAAAGAGGAGGTGTGGGGACAAAAAGAGGAGAGGAGGAGAGAGAGCTACTGCTCATGTCCATCTATGTCAAGTTCTGAAGCACAATGTATTATCGTCTCAGTTTGTGGCAGATTGTTCTCTTTAAGATGCCTGCATTTAGTGATAAAATGTCCCAAAAAAAATTGCATATTGTGCACAAACAAACAGTAAGTTTAATGACAGAATATGAGCTGTCCACTTTTAACTGCCGTGTACAAATCTGCAGACCTGCGCCATCAGTTGCAACTCAATCAAATACATTTTACTGCTGTCCTCCTAAAGTATCAGATATGATGACGGCAGGCAAGGCAAGACGTGTCGGAATTGCTGAATAATTCTCTGCTAGCCAAGCGGAAAACACACCGTAACAAGAGGGGATGTGATTATCACTTCACCCGATCCCGTTCCACTGAGGACGTAAACCACAAGAATTATTATCCATTTCATAATTGATCAATATCCTGTGAACCTGCAAACGCCGTGAGTTTAGCTGCATCACCAGTTATCTTTTATTTCCCAAAACGGCGTATGAAATTAAAAGAATATCATTAATGCACGCTTCTCAGATGTGTCCGGCTTATCGGGGAGCGAATGCCCAACGGGACGTCCCAAAACTGATGGACGCGTGTCGGATTCAGACTCGGATTTTGGAGCCACGTGTGTACAGTATTTTGTACTCTGTGACTCCACCACGACGTCGTCGCCGTCGTCATCGTCATCATCGTCGTCGTCGTCATCGTGGCCCCATGAAGATTTCTGCTGCGACTTCAAAGCCTCTATGCTAAGGGTGCGAGAGACCAGATTGGGAGCATTTCGACTGCCTCTTACAAGTCCTCTCCTCTTTACATTCGGGTGAAGTGCGGTGAGCTCGTGTTCAATTTAATTGACTTGCCTGTATGAGAGCGGTCACACATGCATTCCCACATTTGTGCCTTAGTGTAATTTATACAAAGCACACACACACACACACACACACACACACACACACACACACACACACACACACACACACACACATGCACACACAGATAGGCCTGTTGAATAGCACACTGAAGAACACAGAGGAACATTTGTTGAGGGAGTCAGTCAGAGATAACGAACATCATATTAATGAATGCCTCACTCGTTCTCCCTGCTCCTCCCTCTCTGTTTGTCTGAGTCTCTTCTTTGCTGCTTTTCTTTCTTCGCTCGCTCGCTTCCCCTCTGCATCCCTCTCGCCGTCGCTCTGTTGCTGCTTTGCCTCCAATCCCTCTCCACCCCAACATCTCCCTGGCTCTCTCGGCTTCTCCTTTGATGTGGCACTCTCCCAACCTCTCCCTCACTTGTGCTCTTTTGCTATTTTCTGCTCCTCTGTAACTCAGGGACCCCCGCCACCTCCGCCTCCCCACCACCCTCTCTCTCTCTCTCTTTTCTTTTCTATAAACTTTGCGCTGTCGGGCAATTAATCATTTTTTCCGAGGACTCGTTATTTTTTTTTTATAAGGGAGCGGCTGACATCAGATACGGGCACCCGGTCCTGTGCCAGCTGGATATGACATCACCCATCTCCCCCTCCTTCTCTCGTCTCTCTCTCTCTCTCCTAATGCCTCAGATCCTGCCCCTACCTTTCACCTGCACGTTAAAACAGCATAAACAGTTTTTTCTCTCTTTTCCATAGTCATTACATTCATCTCATTTACTTAGCTTTATACATCTGCTGCTTGCCCACAAAAGCAAATGCACCCACTTAGGACTTCATTGCCACGACTGTTGATAAAAAAAAAAAAAAAAAGATAGCTATAAGCACTATACTAAATGTAATTTGCCTTAACGAAAATGCACATTCATTTATCACATTTGAAACAGCATTTTCCATTTGATGTTTTTCATATAGGCACATGTGGTTTTCACATTTCACGATTGCTCTCCGTTTTTATGTATCTCTCCTTATTCCTTAATGATGGAATACTGAAGTATACTTTTACCTGCCCCACCACTCAAGAACCATGATGCAGCTGTGCAGAGGCAGCAACTGACTTTAACAGGCTTCTCTGTCTCTCTCCCCGTCCCCCCGCTGCCTCTCTCTTATGACACTCTTCTCGGCTGCGAGCAGATAGGAGCTTTATTCTTCTGCTTCAATGCAAAGCGCAGCTGTTTGCTTTGCGAGCTGCAGAGAGAGAGAGAGAGAGAGAGAGAGAGAGAGAGAGAGAGAGAGAGAGAGAGCAATAGCCCGTGGGAGGGTCACATTTTTCGTGTTGCCATGCAGCACAAAGTTTGACAGTTGGACTTGCAAGTCACTGTTTGGCCGTAGCTGGCGAAGGTGAGATAACGTACAGGGGATGCGTGTGAAAATGGAGGCGCGGAAGTTAGTGATGTCTCAGCTTGCTATTTATGAAGGATGAGGGGACATTGAGGGAGGCCCTGGTTTCCAGTAAATTCATGAAGCAAGGACAAATAGTGTGTTGGTAATACTGTTCACAGGCCTCCCCACTTTCTTAAACGTAGCACTACATCTTGATACATCTGAACATATGTGCCACATGTATTTAATCTAGTTGTGGTCTGATGACGGATACAATACAACATGTTTATTTTAGTTTGCATCTTTATTTGGTAGAATACAACAGTGTGAACGTCTCTATATTGATATCTCTACATGACAGCAGAATTTTCAGAGCAGTTATAGTTTTGAAATGATTCATTTATTAGTTGATTTGTTGATTTACAGAAAATGAATCTGCAACAATTCCAAAGACTTACTGATTCATTGTTTCTTGAATGTGACTATATTCTTCTCTTCTCAGTCCTCTAAGTCCTTTTCAGTTATAACTTCTTTTTTTTTAAATAGTGTTCCTATTTTTTTTATTATTTTCACACAAACCAAATAATGAATCACTTAATTCAGAAAACAGCCTGAACAGCGCATGCCAGATACAGACTGTGGTACAGCTTATTAACTTATGTGATCTTGACGTCAAAAAGTTGAGCAACCTCAGTTACACAATCACCATGCAAGGTGATTCCAAGGGAATTGCCCAATTCTGCAACCAAGCCCAACAAATCTGGGGATGTTTCCATGATGGAGTTGCTATAGAGCGGATGAATTGTAGTTGAGCAAGACTGTAACATGTACTTATTGTTTCACGGTGCATTGGCTTTAATATTCCAACATGCGTTTCATTTCAGCAGTGTCTGTATGTCTTCATGTGTGTGTGTGTGTGTGTGTGTGTGTGTGTGTGTGTGAGAGAGAGAGAGAGAGAGAGAGAGAGAGAGAGAGAGAGAGAGAGAGAGCGAGAGAATACAGAGTTTGAGACTAGACTTTCTCCTCTCATACATTTGTAATCACTGATCAATCTTCTTCCATCTCATGGTCATTTTGGATATTTGTGTTCATTTGTGTATTTGTTAATATGTCATTTAGTTTTCAGTTGAAAAGTATTGCTCTCACTACCATTACTACTACATTGGATATATATATATATATATATATATATATATATATATATATATAATTGTATTCATAAATATATGTATGTGTATATATATACATATATTTATGAATACAATTATTACAGTATAACAAACTACCCCCATCCCCCACCCCCAGGGAATAAATATAGTCATCACTGCTAAGAAAGGTTTTACAAAGGTAATAGTAATGTTTATTGTTTATTGCAGGTATAATAAACTGCATTGCATTAGTCACAAAGTGCTGAGGTGTAATTTCATGGGGAGACAGGGAGACATGTCATCCCCAAATGATTTCACATAAATAATTTGTCCCCCTCAATTAACTCTATCAAGTGTCTGCGATAATCTCACTACTGTCTCAGAACATAAACTGAGAGACAAGTTCTGCAAGTGTTCTGTGAGTGAAACACATTCCCAATGGAGACATAACAAAATTAAGTAAACTGAAAAATGGCAGCATGAAGATTAACACAGAGCATTTTGTGTGGTGACTTTGGATGAACATTGAAATCATTATTTGTCGGATAGCTGACGTGCTTCGAAAAGCTACAAAAGCCAGCTTAACAAACAAGATCAGTCAACATAATGTGGGTTTAAATTATGACTGCATTTTGTATGCAGCTGATAAAAAACACATTTCTATTTCCATTCAACTGTGGACGTGGTGCCTAATTCTATCCCGTTAGCTATTCATTTAGACCTATTTATATGTTAAAATCAGTTTAACATCAGTGACAAAGGGCTTTTCCATAGCTCTCCATAGCCTTTTCTTTTTGGTTTGTTTTTTCATTATTTATTTACTGCAGAAATCTAAATTAAAGCTAGCATGCCCCTTTCTCAGTAGGCGACACTGTTGAGGTCAGGAAGCCATGTTAAGTGTTTTTTAAGTATGGTATTAGTGTATGCAGTGCATTCAAATTAAATAGCTTATTGGTAAGGGCCTGGGTATAATTATAATGGCTTCAATAGTTCCTAATTGATACTTCTTTCAAAGTTTAAATGAAAAGAATGACCTCTAGATGTGAATATAAAGCGTCAGTGTGCTATTTAACGTCTCTATGCATAAAGAACTACATAGCCCAGAAGCTTCCGCTCTTCTCTCCGTTGATTGGTCGACTCAGCATCCAATGGCTTGGCGGAGACGTGTCCTTCAGTCAGAGCATCCTTCCGTCATGGCGTCTGTTTGGGCTAAACCCCTCTTCAACCTGCCGGTCCTGTGTGTGTTCTTCCTCCTGCTGCAATGTCTGCCACCCGGGGGAGGACAAAAGAAGAAGGAGGTAAAGCTCCGCGACCGCTTAAATAAAAAAATCAGCGACCATTGTTGTGCTGTTTATTGTGATGAGTGTGTCAAGTGGAATGGGCTGCTGTGTGTTAAGCTAGCGAGCGTGAGTCCCGACAGACGGGACGTTTTAGACGGAGAGACTTATAATAACGACTCTTTAGGGCGCAGTGAACGCCTCTCCAATGATGAAACCTTAAAATGAAAGAAGCACTCTGTTTCTCTTTTTACGTTTTGTGGTGGACTATTTCCTGTACGATTAGGGCTCTTTCTTTGTTTTGCTTCCTGCATAATAAGACAAGCATATGCATGGTTTGGCATAACGTTAGCGAGCTCATGTAGCGAGCTAACGTTTCGTCTACAGTATCCTGTAAAAAGCATATAAGGTCGGGGAGCACTGACGTCACTAAAACATCCTTAGTGTGTTACATTGACACTTTCATCGTATTTTAGCTTCACAAACGTTACTCCAAAGCATTGCCGGGTGGTCGCCAATGACGGTTTTATTTTGAAATTTGTAAATGCAGGAAGTGCTGTGTTTTACTTCAGGGGGGGGCTCAAACATCCTCGAGACGAGACGATGCTAGCGAGCGTCTCACACTAACCTCGAAGATAGCTGCGTGCTAGTTGAGTTGTTAGGTCGCTGCAGGAAGCAGCCTGTGGCCAGTGCGGTGTGGTTTCGTTGAAGAGAGCTACCTGTGTATTTGCATTGACTTTGCAGGATGTGTGCTTCAGCTGCAAGGGAAGCGAGACGGAAGCTCTTGTTGGCTCGAGCTGTCATCTGTCACGGTGCTGAAAGGGCGGTCTGCTGACACACTGTGTCTGCTCACCTGCTTTTCTTAGTTACATTAGTAATATGCTCTCTAATAATAGCAATGGCACACATCTATGTACTCTATTGGTGATATGTTAGCTATCATGACGTGTTTTAATGTTTTAGTTTGGGAAGCCTAGAAGAGAATGGAGTCTGTGACCCTGACAGTGGAAGTGCAATGGACGACTTCTTTGTGATTGTTACTCAGATTTATTCACGTGTTCATGGGTGTTGTGATTATTTTTAAAACGATGTTAACCAAAGCCACTATATCCTTCAGGTAATATTTAATAATGTATGTTTATGAGATGACATTAAATGGCGTCTTTATGTTATTTAGTTATGTGCTGGGCCTTTCTGCTTTTTGTTAGCTGTAGATATTTTTTCTTTATGAGAAATACGGCACATTCTTGTTGATGCATTTGTATTACTTCGATATATTCATCATCGATCAGGACTTTTCATGGATTGTGATAACAAACACTCATTAAGTTGATTGTGGTGTATTGCCATAATTAGGATAATAGTGAATAACCTCACACGAGTGACTTGGAAAAAGTTGTCTAGCTGGCTATTATGGAGAGAAGTGAAAATAAAGCCTGATTTAAAAGGAAAAAAGTAAATAATAATAAATACACGCATTGTTATGTACAGAAGAATAAACACACAATATCCTTTATGCAGGGAGGGCTTATGATTTATGTTTACCTTATTTAAGATTGTTTATTTTTCACCAAAAAACAAGTTTACAAAAAAAGATGAATACATTATATCTGTGATGCAATTAAGTATTTTGTTTCTTAACAAAATGTGAGGTAAAGGGATCTAATTATATTTTAGTGTCATTTAAGAGCTTTTAGCATATTTTGAAAATCATCTGGATAATATCGGGAAACCGCAATATGTTTTGGCCAGAATCATTGTGAAATTCTCAATTTGTCTCATGCCTACAGTGAATGTATTTGATTGTCCAATGACTCAGCTTGTGAATAGGAAATTTATAGAGCGGGCAAAGTGCGGAACTAATACATGATGGAACACTCGTACAAATACATGACGAGTGGACAAATATTTGAATGAATGTTTAAAGAATTGAACATGTCCACAAAGGGATGAAGGAAGAGCTGACTGAGTGGAAGAGCAAACTGATGAATAAATGGACAAATTAACCACTGAGAAAAAGCATTTGAATGAGAGAGGGATTGAATGGATAATTGAGACTGACATATTTGCCCTGCAGTTCACTGTAAACACCTCATTTTTTTTCCCTCTCCCTAATGTTGATGGCTTGTGAAATGTGTAATGAACGTGTCACAACCGTTGGAGTGAAGCTGTGCACACACGAGCGTGTAAAGAACTTGTAAAGTTCACGTTCCGCTTTAGAGATGACTTTCTGCGATAATACCGGGACATCTTTAGCCATATTGATTTTTCCCACTGCTCTGTAAGCGAGCTTTAGAGGCAGTTGAAATGATAATGTAAAGCACCATTCATTTATAAATGTGTTTTATTTTATCTAAGAAGGGACAATTCACAATAATTCACATGAGCACTTGAGTCCATCATGTGTTTTATGTAATTCACAACAAGCTGAGTAAAGTGGATGTAGGTAATGTGGCCACAATGGTTAAATGCAAAGATATGAACTTGAACTTGATAGTAATTGTTGCGAGATCTGTTTATATTTCAGCACTAAAGAAGCACTCATCTGACCACCATTCTTTCTATCGCAGCTTTGAGTGGATAAAAAAACAATCCTCCAGTAGTCTGTGGATGAACAAAACCAAATCATAACACCTTCAGCAGTTGCGATTAAGTTTAAAACTTAAAATCTTTACCGAGGGGGACAGTCTGCGGACACCAGTGCTTATTTTCAGCAATACCTTGATTCACATTCACAAAATTACCCCAGGGAGCTGCCCATTATAGCCTCAGTCTGCTGTTAGGCACTGACCGGCTCAAGGACACCTCTGCATTATCTAATTAGTGACAGAGAAAGCTTTTCTCAATCACTTACCTTGCTGAAATGTACCCAGCTGTTGTTAGTTTGCTCCTCTGCCATCGACATTGCCTCTATCGTTAAACCATTGACTTAAATATTTTTGCCCACCAACATTTAACTTTGGTCCATCCTGTGTGACTCTATACCAAGTAGACAGGAGCTATAGCCACACGTTCTATACTAACACACACACACACACGCACACGGGCAGACGCACTTTCAATGAGCCACAGGAGAAATATTGAGGGTTTATAATGTGAGAAATGTTCTTTCCCACTTGCCTTGCCTGGGGCCATGGCAGAGGAGGCGGAGGAGGCGGAGGGAGATCTTATTTAGCTGGAAATGGACAAAATGGTGAAGCAGCATTTTGCATTCACCTCACCAACTTCTGCGCTCCCGCTCTGCCCTTCGGCTCGTCCTGGCCACGACGGGCTTTAGCTCTAAAATGTATAGAGCTGGGCTGAATCCTCCAAACAGTCAAATGTGTGCTTGTTGCATCGATATTTGAATCGTAAGTCGGTATTCAAAGCATTGTTTATTTGTTTGTTTGTCCTTGTGTCATTTCCTCTCCTTGGTTCTCTAGTTACTTACTCGTTGTGGTTAAAACGACTAGGGCGTGTCTTTATTTCACTGGTCCGCTAAATACATTTTTACTCTGCCTTTGTGGTGTATAGAGAGGGTGAGAAGGGGAAGTGGCTGAGAGAGAGAGAGAGAGAGAGAGAGCAGAAGAAACTTTGATATTAAAAAATGCTGCCATAGGCTTAGGGTTCAGTTTGAATGTAATGTAGGGTTTGCTGTTGTTTGGCGTTTTGGGTTTACTTCTGTTGGGCCACTGATCACTGATAACAGAGAGGAGCCGGACGTTTCTTTTTATCTTGTCCCATCGTCTGCTTATTTATAATTTAAAACCTCTATCAAGTAAGCAGTTAGCCCTTGGTGGCTAATTTGTCAATGCCTGCATGTGCTTCACAGCAAAAGCCATCCAGTTATTCAGGGGTTACAGTTGCTTTCACAAAACCCTTTTTAGTTATGCAATACAGAACTGATTCCATAATATTGATTCACTATTTCAACCAAATTCCAATGGGACCATTACACTGCTCGAGACTAGAGATGCGCGGTTCTCAATAAAACTAGACAGTGAAAATGATCTTTAGACAGTACATTCACAGTACTACAGTTTCTACATTTATATTTGTACAATATATCACACACATGGGAAACATATATTTATTTTGAACTCTGCACTTCTTGTTTCCGTGTCGTAATAAAAGCCCTGTGGCATTGTCTGTCGACAGAATCTCTTCCTCTGTTAACACAAGGTTATTGCGCGGCTTTAATTGTGCAAATACGATAGCAGAAAGTAAAGAAAAGGGTCAGTATTAACGCCGCTGTCTGTGTGGACACAGCCGCAGCACACGCGTGTGGCGTGTGGCGTGTGGCGTGTGGCGTGTGCTGCTGCTGCTGCTGCTGCTGCCAGCCCTTCTGTCTACATAGAATGAGCCTTTCATAATGGCAAGAATGTTTCTTTTCATTTCATTGTAAAGATCATTTATATTTGTTTTTCAACAGAAAGAGAAGTTTGTGCCTTTTTGTAAATAATAGCAATCCAAAATGAAAAGCCAGTAGGCTGCTCTATTATTTATGAATTTTCTGCGCTGCAAATATTTCAGAATAAAAGCTTTGTGTTAACGCAGAAGGATTCTAATGGGCTTTTATTTTAAAACGGAAAACAGAAATAGTTGAACATTTTAATTTAAATATGAACTTTTTTCCATCTCTGTGAAATGCTCTACAGACATAGAGAGCAAAACTGTAGCGATGCAGTTGCTGGTATGATGACAACGTACTGTCCAATGATCATTTTCAGTTTATTTTTGCTGTCGACGGGGAAAAAAAAAATAGGCGAGAGCTCAAATCCGTCTGCATGAAACCCCGTCTTTGGCGTATATCGTTTGACTGATAGTTAGGTTCAGCTAAGGAAGCACACGGCCCCACTCGGGCAGAGTGGGGCAGCCGTCTTGCTGTTTGCAGGGAAATTTCCGACTGGCTCAGTGCAGCACAACTCTTTGCAGCAAAGTTGTGCATCATGCCGATGGAGAATTGTTTCACTGTCGGAACCAGACTCCAGAGTGCTGATGGTGGAAGTTTCTGGCCAAAGTTATTCATGCCCTAGAAAGTTTAATGTTTAAGGAGTACATTTTCATTTCCCTTCTTTTTCTAATCGGGTTAGTTGCACAGGTGGGTGGATAGATAAAGAGATAGAGAAAACAAAACAAAAGAAAAGTAGTCTGTGCAAAGGCGAAGTTAAGGCGAAAGTTTAGTTGATCAAGATTGTGACAGACCTAAGGGAAGAAATACATTTATTTGAATAAATATAAATTAAAAAAAGAATGCATTGGTTTACCCCTGCCCTTTAAAACCCTGCTATATGCCCCTCAGGGAGTGGGAAAAAACTAGTCATGGAGAGAGAAAGGATATTTATATCCCTTCAATACTCCCTCGTTCATCACCCCAGCCCTGCTAGATATTATATCTAGCTTGTGTTGTGGTTCTGTCTTAAGGCTGACTACAGCACAAAGAAAGAACCAATGTAAGCACTTCCTATACCTAGGCCCATAGAGTCAGGGGAGGTAAAGATAGAAAAAAACAGTCCAGGGCAGCAGGTCTGAGGCAAGGAGAATTATATATCTAGAGAGTTATACGTCTACAGAGAGAGAGAGATTTCAAAGTAGTGAGCTTTGCTACCACACCCAGGGAGCAGTCTAATAAGTGGATCGGAATAATAAGAGCCTACCTCTGCACACAGAGGTGCAATAAACCACCGGGTAGGCCCTTCAGGGCATAACCCAAGTCACTTGCTGAGGTTAGACTGGGGCTTATGAAGCTAAAAACTGTGTAAGCATTATTGACTCGTGGGTTTTTTCTGTCTGACCCGTTCATTGGAGAATAAACCATCGCTCACAGTTTACGTAGTCTTTGCCCATGGATTTTATGGCACAGGCAGGTATATACTGTATGAGAAAATATAGCTTTTGCCCACTTATTGTCGCCAGTAAACAACCAGGCTGTATAAATATGTGCCTGCTCTCATGCTGTGTGGGGAATGTGGATTGTAGTTTTAATATTGTCCCATGCTGTGTGGATGCTGTTGTCAGTGAGTTAAGAAGGACGTTGTTTCACGTGTGTGTGTGTGTGTGTGTGTGTGTGTGTGTGTGTGTGTGTGTGTGTGTGTGTGTGTGTGTGTGTGTGTGTGTGTGTGTGTGTGTGTGTGTGTGTGAGACAGTCATCCGTACAATGCCAGACACCATGCTGGGTTTGATCTGGACTTAGTCCTGCCAAATAGTGCCTTCTGGGTTTGTCTTCACATTTCTCCGTGTCTCCTGCACTCCAGCCATTACCACTGTCAATGGCTTTTGGTTACTTTTCCGCTTTTGATTTCTGTCTTTTGCCAAGTGGGTCTTTTCCTTTTGGTTTCCCTCTTTCCATGCACGCATGCACGCCAACGCTTTTTCCTGATGAAAATAAATTGTGAATGATTCGAGAGTTCAAGAGCGACTGATGGTGTGTCCAACTCCCTTTCCCTTGTGTGTTACCACTACAGCCCCAACTGCAGCTGTAATGTTGCCATATTTTGCGCAGTGAAATGTTTCAATGTTCTCCCAGTAAATTCGGGGGGTGATTTGTTTGGATCTCGCTCATTAGCCGTAGTCATCTGAATTATTGATGCGGAAGTGTCAGGCCTGCTTTCCCGCTGAATGATGGCCTGTGTTCCCAAGTCATTTTCCTCCGCTGTTATTCCTCCCTCTCCTCCTCCCTTTTTCCTCCCCTTTCCAACACTTTGAGAACAAATTTTCTGAGGGGCAAAAGGTTTTCCATCTCCTGCTTTCGATCCACTTGTCCACCCCTTTCCACTCCCGTGTCGCCTCCCCGCTACTTTTTCCCTTCAAATACCCTTCTAAACCCTTTGACATTTCTATAATCGTGTGGTGTCGTGAAATGATTTCTCTCTTTTTCTTTTACCTTGCTCTTCTAATTTTTCTCCGACATCAGGTCCTTCCCTTGTTCTCTTTGGTTTCTTCTCCCCTTTCCCTTTCCCTGCTAACTCTTTGCCATTTTCCTGACATTTCTGAGGCTAATGTCTGGGCCAGCCCTATTAAATCTGAGAGAAGAGCAGCATGTTTCCTTGTTGTTGTGAACGGTAAGTTCTCAGTGCCATTCATCAGAGGTAGAGGCACTTGCTCTTTCCCAAATGTCTTTCTCTCTTTTGCTCGGTTAGCCATTGGGTCAGCCATTGGGACGGGCTTGGTTAGCCATTGGGATAGCCATTGGGACAGGCTTGGTTAGCCATTGGGATAGCCATTGGGATAGCCATTGGGACAGGCTTGGTTAGCCATTGGGACAGCCATTGGGACGGGCTTGGTTAGCCATTGGGACAGCCATTTTCTCAATCAGGTAGTCAATTAACCTGCTCAATTATCCCTTCAGTTCTTCATCTCACAAAACCAGCGTTCAGTCAGTCTGTCCTATCCTCCTACATCACTCCTCGTTGTCACTTGGTTACAGACAGTTTCCTATTCACTCACATGTTTGTTCGTCACTATCGACAATAGAGGCGTGAATCTTCACTGGCCTCATGATTCAATAATTCACCCGTAAACGATTCAAGTGTACTGTATAACAATTCCCCATGCAAGTCAATGTGTCGCATCCTCAATTTTCTATTCTGCTTCGCATGGCTAACTTTTTCATCATTTAATACAAACAGTGAGATACATCTGAACTCTTTTTTTATTCAGAAAGTGCTTTAAAAAAAATCCAACCACACCAGTCTGTAAAATGAAAAAAAGGTGCATCTTTTCAATACCAGTATCTGCGTGACCCACCTCAGTGCATCAACCTGCCTGTGGCACTTAGGACTGCGTCAAATAGCCTCGCGGCTAGCAGACTTTTCCTGAGTCATAGCTCTTCTACTCTGAACTTGGTTTCAGTCAAATGCATCGGCAACAGCACCGAGGTTGAATGTAAGCGCGTCCCTACCGCCCAGCATTGTTGAAACGGGGCCCACCATTGGAACGAAAGCAGCGAAGCTCCGCCCTCTACGAGGTACCAACAAAGAGAGAAATTGCGACAGGAAATGACAGCAAAACGCAGTCGAGAGTCGCTCTGAGCTGAAGTGAAACCCAACTCCCGGGTTACGGTACGCCGCTGCATCGAATCGTCTGCGTCTCATCGTTGTCAATGCTCGGTGGTGTTTAACCCTCACGTGAGCCGCTCTACTGTCTTGAGTTGGCAGTTGACGTGAACACCTTGCAAGTTGCATCCGGACAACTAATAGTGAGAAAGTAAGACTTTTTGGTTCCTGGACCTGCTGTCAAACTGCAACTGGTTAATGTACCTCTTGTCTGATCATCCATCCCTGCCTTTTTTTCATCACTCCTTACCCCCAGAGGGAAATACTGTAATCTCTTATTTGCCCCCCTCCTCTCCTTTCTATATTTTTCTCTTGTCACTTCTCTTCTCATCCCATTTCATTTTCCATTTTCTTTATTTATCCATTTATCCCTCACCTCTCCCCCCCCTCATTCGCTTCCACTCCCTTCCCTCTCCCCCCACCCCTCTCTCCCCACTCCTCCTCCCCTCCACACAGACACACACACACACACACACACACACACACACACTGTGACAGACCTTGCTGTATAGCTGATATGAGGTGGCATATTATACCACTGTGTGTGCGCGTCTGAGAGTGTGCGTTTGTGTGTCTGTCTGGCTTATGGCTGATAAGACGTCTCACTCTTATCCTCCCAGACAGACCTGTGTCGCTGTGACGGTTCACGGGCCACACACAAGCTTGCGTACGCGCACACAAGCTGCACCAAAGACACACTGACAAACACACAAGTATACGCGTTAATGCATATGCACACACTTGCACACGGTCTTCACTGTGCACCAGCTTGTTAGATTGAAAGGCATACAGTGGAGCTGTGTGTACATGTTGCCTGTCACAGATATCTGATGATTCTGTCTTATTAAACTCTTACTCTCTCTGCTTCACTGGCAGAAAGCCTGTTAACACTCTGCACAGAGCTAAAGACTGTGTGTGTGTGTGTGTGTGTGTGTTCACGTGTTCCTTTGCCTTTCTCTGCATGGTAGAGAGGCAGACATAAGACTGCCTTATTGAAAACACTTGTCATGAGAGGATGGGTACAGACGAGGAAAGTGGAAGTGAGAGAGGCAGATTTCTGCCTCGCCTTGTTTGACCTGAGGATAGTTCTCTTGTGGCCAGAGCAAGTCCTTGTTCGGTAAAGCTACCCCTAGAGTTAATCAGACTGGTTATGAATTATTGACTTATGTTAACATAGCGTTTTGAAAGCATTCATTTCTCCGGGGCCTGTCAAATCATCACCGTGGTCTCTGGCTCTTCTCCTGCCTCTCATTCGCTCCGCCGAACACCGTCACACCTGGGAGACGATTGCACCACGCAGCAGTGTTTCTAGATGCAGCTGGAGAAAGGTGTGGTGGTGAGGGGGAGGGAGGGAGGGAGGGAGGGGGGGGCATCTCGAACCTCGAGGCTCCATTGATTATCCGGGTAGAAACATTCACCTGAAGGGGAAAAAAGTTAGAGAAGTGCTCATCCTCTTCCGCTCGATTGCATTGAGATGTATTCTGAATTACAACTCTGTCTAAGCTTGCCTGTCTAACTGACTGGTTATTTACGGCCCCAAAATAAGTTCTTAAATACACACACAGCAAAAAGGTAATATATAACATGGTGAACTGAAGTAGTTGAGCATACAGCCGTAGTCAGGATAAATGCTGAATGCCTTTTCATGTTGGACCTGGTCTCTTTCTCTTTCCCTCTCAATTTCTCACTTTCTCACTTTCTCTCCCGCTCTTGGTCTCAAAGGCTGTTTTGTCTCCACTGTTTTTTACTCTTTTGGTAAGTTGCTTGTTGTCACTGGTGTGACAGTAGCCACAATGGACATTGATATTTGTACACAAGGGACTTGCTGTATTTGATTTGGACAGTGGTCAGCAACTATGCATTCCTTTCTTCTGGCAAGAAATAGTGTAAGCCTACGCCTCTAAGTTCCTCCTTGCTTATTTCACTCACGAAGACCTGCCCTGACGCCGCTTTAAGCCCTGTAGTGACTGAATGTCAGTTATTTTAGATGGCAAGTCTCATGCAGTGAGGGAATCAGCAGCTGTGCTATCACTACAAACTCTTCATCTACAGGTAAACACAGGCACACACTCACATCATTACCTCGGTATGGAAGCTTAAAGATCAAATTGAGTGGCCACGTAGTTTTTCCAACACCTCCAACAAGCCCATCATCACTTCACTTATGGATCCAGCGGAGGAGAGAGGAGGATGGAGTCAAATAATGAAAGGAAATGAAGCATTTTGATGAATGATTTGAATGCCAACATTTTTCATCTTTGTGCTTGGGGAAGGGTCATCCCGAATCAAGGTCCAAGTGCAGTCCTGACCCGTCATTTGTCAATGATTGAGTCGTCGGAGAAGTAGTCTTTCATAGCCAGACCTATCTCCATTATTCTCTGCTGTGTCAGAGCTGGGGAATGGTCTGGCTGCACCCATTATCATACTCATATAGTTGGGGGGGAATGCTCTGGCTTTTTTGTATTTTTCTAAACCAACCACTAAGCCCTGGATGCAGCGACAATGCCTTTGAGATCAGAGACGTGAGTCCACGCGCCAAAGGTTGTGGGGACTATATGCCACATACGTGGCTGCTCTGAGCAGGAAATGATACAACTTTTGATTATGGAGTATGGTTCCCATAAAAGAAAATCTGGGCAAAGTCCGTTTTTATTGAACACAATTTGTATCCCATGACAACTCGACCCCCCCCCCCAGCTGGAAAAACCTCAACTGATTCCACTGTCGACATTAACAAGGAGAGTAAGAGGAGCTTCTTTGAACTACCGCTGACAGATCATGTCTTTTAATGAGGAGCTTGATTTGTAATGATCGTTGCGCCCCTTGTTTAAACTGAGCAACTGGTGGTCACTCCCTTTCCCCAGCTGTTCAGATTATTGACCAGCCAATTAGTCTCCCCAGCCGAGCTCGGAGCACGATATGATTAGTGCAACTAGCTCACCATTTGCCTCGCGAGACCGACACCACTTTTGCAGTTGGCGGCGGAAAGACATCTGTAGCTCGCTGGGCTGGAAGAAGTTCCATTACTGTCATCACGGCCCGTTCGAGGCTGCATTCAGAGCACTCGGCCACGGGGTAAAGCTTTAATGCATGCAATTCTTCTCAGACAATAAAACATTTTTGTGGCTGGCTCCTTCTGAAATGAGCTCTTTAGTCGGTGCGCCAAGCCATTCGGGTCTAGAAAGCTTATCAAACCAAGGTTGGGATAAAAAAAAAAATGGGCAGTGCAAGTGTCGAGTGGTCGTGATGCGAGATGTTTGCAGGATGTCCTGTGGTACAGTGTCTTCTTTTTGTTTGTTTTTTTACACAATATGTTTCGACAGAAATCAAAAGACCAGGGACAATGCATGAATGCAGCCTTCACATGTAGCAGTCTCATGTCCTCCTCCTCCTCCTCCTCATCCTCCTCCTCTCTGTCCAATTAATTGCTCAAGGAGAATAACGGTTTGCTTGACCGCCCTACTTTTCCCACACGCTGCACACCACTCAAATATTTACCTGAGGTAAAATTTTATTTTAAGACAACTATATGAGTAATCAGTGTTTCTTCGGCATATTAAAATTAGTAATACTTTTTCTCTGTGGGGGAGAGGAAAAAACACTGTGTGAGTCATTGAACTAATTTAGCACCTTGCGTCAGACCAAAAGCTTCAGACACCAAGTAATAGTTTGCATCTGAATGGAACGAATAAAACTATAATCGCAAGTTTTATTTCCTAAAAAAACCTTTAGGGAGACACAAAAAGAAAATAAAGAGACGGACTGACTGGACTGTGTGAAACTGAGTGTATTTCGAGCCCGGCGTAACATTAGCGAGTGTCCCGTCGAGAGAAAGTGTGTGCGTGCGTGTGCGTGCGTGTGCGTGTGTGTGTGTGTGTGTGTGTGTGTGTGTGTGTGTGTGTGTGAAGAGCAATATGAAGTTATCAGTAACTATTATAGCTGTGAACGTAACAGTACAGTTTATTTCTCTGTGAATAAATGCTACAACTCCTCATGACAACGACGTTGAATGTTAAAATTTCAGCAACAGCATCATGTGTTATATTTAATTTGCTACAGTCAGAAAGTGAGGGAATTATGACGAAAATACTCATCAGCAAGTATCTAAATGTACTTTTACTTGGGCTGTAAAAAAAAGTGGTACTGGTGCCTCCTTAGTTGTCAGGGTTGTTGGCAGCCTGGGGTGAATTTCTATTTTAAGCTACTAACCCATGTGGATAGTGTTTCCATTACACAATAAAGTCAGGTATACTTGTTTTTTGGTAGTTTCTCCCCAGAAGTGCATTCAAAAACTGCTATTGTGTAACAGGCCTATCGTGAGACGGAATGCTCACCTAGCAGAAGCAGATAATAAATGTGAATGGCTTATAAGGCTAATTAGGAACACATTAGGCTCACAGTTATTAGGCACTAACACTAGTGTTACTTCCAAAGGCTAATGAGGTTGCATACGAGGCCAATTACACTTGTATTTCTAATATGCTTATATGGGAATTGTGCACTTGACCCTGGCTTTGACCATTAAAAATGATCACTGCAGGGCAGGCAGATTGGCACCGTCTGGAGGGGCATGAAGCTCAAAGACATGTGGAGAGAGAGGAGTAAATGGAGGGTTCGTAGCTAAAGGTCACATCAGTGATGCACGGCACACCTGGGAAGCAGAAAAGAGGGACTGACCTGGTGGTGACCTTTTCTGAACCCAGACCCCTTCACTTCCACGGTGTCCCTGTCTTTTGCTCCACGCGTGAGCCAGCCGTTGCCCCCCTTTGTGTCTCTCTGTCTTTTCGCATCTTAATTAAGCGTCCCCCTTTTCTTTTTTTTTTTAACACCAATTATTGTCGTTGCATTACTGTCGTCAGCAGTCGTGAATTCAGGTCAGTCTACCTTCAGCACCTATTGAAAATGAGAAGTAAGAGAATTGGAAATGTGTTTGCCTTCATGATGAAATATATGAAACCGTCTTACCTGTGGATACCTGTCTCATAGCCTAACGTAAGCAAGGGATGACAGAGTAGCTTAAATCATGTCGGCAGTCTGCGAGGAGATGCAATGTTTCTGTCATATCCCTTTTTCATCTAACAAAACTCACTGTGGCTGGTGTTTTGTGTTTTGTTTCGTTATCCGCCGACCAACAAAAGCTCCGTGTCTTAGGCCTACTTTTACACACTGATGCATTAGCAGTTGCTACAATTGCTGTCTAGGGCTACAGGAAGCTATAGATCCTTCACAATAAAACCCTCACAATGAACTGACTGGTGCAAAGCTTTCCGAGGAATTATAATATTTCTAGTTAACTAAAAACAAAGAAATCTAATTTTATGCTCAGAGTGAAAACTGACTTTGCTACTTGGCTGTTGATGGGGATTATTTAGCGGCTAACAGATTAGCGCCGTAATAAACTCAACCCCTCAGTGTGTGTCAGATTACTCAAGCATTGAGGTAATGTTCGCCCAAGTATTACCTCACAGTTTACACTTCATTATGGGTTACAGAATTTGTCTTTGCGGCAAACTTTCCTCCTCATCCTCCCGCTGTGCACTCTTAGGGCGTCGAATGCTAATTATACCCTCTAATTGCATCAAAAAAACTTTTTACACACACACACACACACACACACACACACACACACAAAACCTTTCATAGCCCCAAACATCCTTGACGAAAGTCTCTGAGTATATTTTTCTAATTCTAATTTGATGTAAAATTGTTTAAAAAGTATGTGGCGGTACATCAAGCCGTGCCTCTTTTTTTTTGTCTTCTCTTTTCTCTGCAGTACTTAATGAAACCATGAGACCACCCACAGCTGACCCGCGCTACCAAAAATCACTAAGCAAGATGAATATAACATTTTGACTCTTTATGCCTGAATCAACTGATCACATAATACACACAAGTGTGAAGCACTTCATGCGGGCAGATGACAATTTAACGCACACAGCCGCGGCGAGAGTGCGACCCCGAACACGCACAGCCTTGCACTGGACAAGTTGTTAAAAGTTTTCTTTTTTTTTTTTTTGTTTTCTTTTTTCTTCCAGAGTAAGAGTGAGCCGAAGTAAAGATAATAAATAAGGCACGGAGAGGCTCAATGGCGACATGTCCCCTACATCGTGATGAATCACTCATGTGTCGGGGAGATGGAGGAGCTCACATATTGGCTTTGTGTTCTTTTCAAATCCAAGAGGATGGCTCTTTGCTTGCAACTAACACAACTCCAGGGCTCCATTTATGTTATCTCAACTCTCTCCTTCTTTCTTTTTTTTTTTTTTTTTAAACATTCCCACTGGTTTTCAAGCAAGTAAATAGATTTGTCTTTGTATCTGAAGTTGTTTTGATTGTTTCATTCCTTTCTTTTACCGAGGGCAGAACAGTTTAACGTCGGATGCTGTCGGTGCTTTCTAAAGTGTGATTGCTTAAGTTTTGACCTGTATTTGAAAATTACTCTTTTAAAGTCAACTACCTCTCCACACAAAGGAATATTACTTATTACTGTCTGGGTTTAAAGACCGTTAATCCAGTAAATGTGTATCCACTTTCCCAGCCTCGTGAAGCAGAACCGTGACCTACCTAATGTTTCCTATCCGTTGCCTGCCTGCTGCCTGGCTGCTGCCTGGCTCAAGGGTACTACAGGTTTTGCTGTACAGAAAAAAAGGCTCATACAGTACCTCTCTGCCATGAATAGATTATTCTGCCCATTCCTGCAGGGAATTTAAATGACCATTTTTTTTTTTTTTTTTTTATAAATCCTGTGATGCCAGTTTTTTTTTTTAATCAAAGTTTCACCTGATGTTGACTGCTGTAAGCTTTTATAAAATCCCCCCAACGAATGTAAAACCTCGAGCAAACTAATTTACACACAGATTTGTTTTGCCTTGCATTTTGCCAGATTATCACACGCTCCCTCTATCACATCCTTACGGCTACTAAGAAAGGGAAAAAAAAAGTAAGGAAAGCATTCTGTTTGTTTGCTGGGATCGTGACAGAGACGTAATAGTAACGCTTGTCCGGTTGTTGGTGCCGGGGCGAACGCTGTGTGTGTGACGATGCCGAGGCTTAAGACACACTGCACACTGCGCGTTGCGTTGATCAGCCATGGAGACTTCTCCATATTCGTGCATGGATAAACATGTTTTGAAATACTTCCAGTCATTCAAGTCCTCAACTGTCACACGCTCGCACCGTCATTGCCCGGGTGGCACCGCGGCAGACTAGCATCGACTTCGCGTTGACGGGATTTCTTTTACCAATTCACAGCCACAATCGTGTTTAGTCGTGTACGGTATTAAAGGCTTTAAATAGTGTTAAAGGCATATTCAATCGCAGACCTGAAACAACAACACTTGCGGCATGTCAGAGCTCTGTCATCATATTCCGCTGTTTTAACGTCTCAACTACGTCGTCTTAATTTATCACCTATTATTGTTTCCCTTTTGCTTTCTGCTTCTCTATTTGTCTCTCTCTCTCTCTTTCTAAATATATATATATTTTTTTCATTTACTTTCTTCTCCTCCCTCCATCCTTCCATCTCTTGGCTCCCCGAGTGCTCCAGTTGACTCCCTATTGTTTTTACAGTAGGACTGGCCCCTTGCCCTTCGTGTCCATCCCCAGTTTTTATTAGGATGCCTCTATAACAAAATCAAAGTGCAGTGATGCCCCGTAACCCAATTGGAGCTCTGTGCTTCCCCAGAGAAATGATATCTGCAAAGACAGGGAAAATAAAAAATAAAGGGGAAAGATGGGGTGAGAAGAGGTCAAGCGGAGTGAATAAGCAATCCGCCTTTGCGTTCTCCTTCTGCTGCGTGACTGATGGAATGTAAGTGGAATTTATTGCCCTCACTAGGTTGTTGATGGTTTAAATGACTGGGATTACTGCTCTGGGTGTAGTTAGAGCACTTTATACAGTGTTTGTTAAAATAGCCCCCCATATGTTTCTCTGGGGAAGGTGAATGAGCTACGCTCTCCCCGTCCTCCACAACAACCTTACAGAAGGAAATCACCAATAAAAGTAACAAAAGAAAATCCACTAGCGAGCAGTAACTCTATAAATAAAAAAAAGAACAAAAGAAAAGCTGTCATTTTACGTTAAAACGTGTTATCTTAACTTCGGGCTCAGAGTGGTCTCCAGTGCAGACAATTTTCAGGACTTAATTTAGTTTGTGGCCTTAATTAAATTGTCCTATTATGTGATGAATGTGGGAATTTAACCTAGCCACCCACAACCAAACTCTATTGTGTTTTTAATCGTTTTCACAGCTTTGACATTAGTCTTATTACTCCTCCTAAATGGCATTTAAACCGTCTAAAAAAAAAAGAAGAAAAAGTTAACTTGATGAAACTCACAGACACCCTAAACCAACAATGAACAAAATACTTAACAGGCACCCTAAGGGAAAAGAAGTGACAGAAGATTTAAAATGTCATGTGCCTTGGGGGGTTTAGAGAGCAACTGAAATCTGTAAGCAGAAAAAAAAAAAAAAAAAAAAGAGGCAGACAAATCTTTAGATATTCTATAAGCATCACGGAGGGTGACACAACCTCTGGTGCTAATAGGGAAAAAATAAAAAAATTAAAAATAATCACTCGAGGGTGACAGCTGGGAAGACGTGTGGACAAAAGCGGGGGGGAAAATGCATTTATTTCAAATAATTGTTATTGGGTAGATAAGCTGACAAATCCCCACCCTCAACCCCTCCACCGACAAGTCATGGAATTTCTGGAAACCGCAGATTATGAGCTGACAAATACGGAGCTGGAAATGTGAAAGCACGCCGGTCTGATTCAACCGAGGTGAGAGATGAAAACAATAGCTGACAGGCAAATTGACTCAAACAGACTCCCTCTCAAAGTATGTGATGGCACATGTGCGTACGTCACACCATATTATCTGTTCTTTGCCACCCTTTATTAACAGGATTCCCTCACCGCCGCCAATTTGTGTGTGTGTTCTGCTAGCGAACAAACACATTGGGGCGAAACGCACGTTTGTCACATCTTCATCGCCGCTCTCTGTCGTCTTCGTGTCCACTCCCCGTCTCGCACTCCTTCAGTCGCCACGCCTCTCCGCTCTTCATCTCCGCTTCATTTGTTTTCCTCTTCCTCAGCTCATCCTGTGCGTCAATCTGTTTTTCCCACCACCGCCGTTTGTGTTTGCACTCCATTCTTTCTGTAACCTCTCAGTTACCCTTCTCCCCTCATTTTCCGTTTAATCTCTCCTTTATGTTCCCGTAAAGGAATATTCTGAGTAATGTTGCTTTTCCCTCCCTACTCATTTGTTCTGCCCTCCTCAGTGTCCCCGGTTTATGTGCGTGCACTAGGGCTGTGCAAAAATATCGATATACTGTTGCTTACTATCGCGATACGTTTTTTGACAATAGTGTATAAATAGGTACGCGACTGGTATTGATACAATAATTGAATTTTTTAAAATTGCCTCGAATCCCTGTGTGTGTCAAACAACCTCCTCTTCCGCTCCTGTAACGCTAGATGTCGCTGCCTATTGCCTTCTAAGCTAAGGCCAGTGACCTCCCGGCCTGTTAAGTAAATAAAAACAATATAGTATTGCAATATGGATTGTATCGCATCGCAATATATATCGCGATATATTGTATCGTGAGGTACTTGCCAATACACAGCCCTAGCGTGCACATGTCAGAGTAGTTTTGGTTTAGATCAGCACAGAAAGTCCCAAAGGCATCAAAAGGGCTAGAAATTAATGTGCAATACGTTTTTTTGAGTGTATTTCTTTGTGAGAGAGAGAGAGAGAGAGAGAGAGAGAGAGAGAGAGAGAGAGAGAGAGAGAGAGAGAGAGAGAGAGAGAGAGAGAGAGAGAGAGAGAGAGTCTTTGTTCCTTGTTAGACCAAGCCAATTCCCAGTAATCCCCCTTTCAATGGGGAATTGGAGGAAGTGTAGGAGCATGATGGCCAAAGCCGAGGCCCATTCACTCACAATAGACCTCTGTTTAGACCGCTCAGAGCAGGGGATTGTGGTTTGAACAAATGCGGTTGGCTTTTCATGGGGAAGGTTCGCAGATCAAACCGCTGGCTGGGGAAATCTTGGCTGTCCCCATCTCGTAACTACAAGAATATTAAATACTGCAATCAAATATTTGCTACGTGAAGATTTCGTGGGGTTATGTCTACCTGAGGAGAGAATGACGTCATCCTCCTCCTTTTTGCTTTGTTGGCGTGGCCGGGCCCGCCCCCCGCCCCCGCATTGAGCGCACGTTCGTGCATGTGCGCGCGCCCCACTGATTAGCTCATGGCCCTTTTTTAAAGGTGGGCTGGGGTGACCCTCCATAGCGATGGGCGGAGGTGCGTGTGCTTCAGCTGTGCAGATAAGTTTGGGTTCCGTGTCTGCGCAGCTGTTTTCTATACTTGATTGTGACGTGTCAGCAGGCGTGATTTGTGTCTGCTCTGGTGCAGGTCAGCTTTGAAAGTACTTAGTCGAGTAATTACTCGGTTGAGCGACTCAGCTGATTAACAGACAAACTAACTAATCACCGGAGTGCCTGCTTAATACACTAACGGATTCTTTGAGTGACTGACTGGCGTCAACTTAGAGATTTACCATTGAGCTGATTTGCTAACTAAATAAATGAACTGACTGACTGGTTACCCGACTGGCTGAGGGACTGATGCGTTGACAGTTTTTGGGCCGGCTGGCTGGCAGACTGTCCGCCTGATTGAACAACTGGCTGCCTGATAAACTAACCGTCTTCTTTCATGCCCTCCGTGACCTCTTGCCGTGTGGTCATCAGTGCATGAGTCAGTGCTGCCTTACACTCCATGTGTCATCTCCCGCGTCTCTTATTTTCACTCTCCTCATCAGTCCTTTTCCTCACTCTGCTTGTCCACCTATCAGTTTCACCATTTTTTTTGCGTGTGCTTCTTCTCTTCCACTTCTTAGATCTCATCATCTCCTTCGCTCAGCTTGAGGATGTTCTGCTCGCAAGAATGTTTCTCTTAAAAAGTATTTTTTTCCTTCTTCTTGCGTTCAGTCTTTTACTCTTTATTTAGCGATGCTGTGCGGTTCTCTCAGACTCGCGAGAAATGTGGAAAGGACAGGGAGTTGATGAAAAGACGCTAATAGGAAAATGAAGGGAGTAAAGAGAAACGGGAGAGTTGACATCATGAGAAAAGAGAATGGGGGGAAAAACTGAGATCTGGAGAGAAATATAGACCACAGTTCAGTGCTACTGATACAGTCTGCTGCATACCCTATGAACTAGTGTGTGTGCGTGTGTGTGTGTGTGTGTGCGCGCGTGTGCGTGTGTGTGTGTGTGCGTGCGTGCGCATGCGTGAGATGACATACATGGCGTGAGTAACAGAAACTCAGATGGATACAGCCAGATATCTGCACACCATTTCTATTTCTTATTCACACACACTAGATGTGATTCATATTAGTGCCCTCTGTGCTCAGCGGGGTGGAAAATAAATGTTTTTAATGGTCCTAAGCTGTTTGGAGTGCTTATGTATTGTACATGTTTGTGTGTGTGGCTCAAGTCGAGTAGGGAGCCGTAACAGTGATGTGTGGGAGTCACTCGAAGGTCTAACATAAGGTGTTTAAATAGCTCTGCGCATGCATCGCTCCTTTGGAGTGTTTTTAACTACTTTGTAGTTTACAGGCATCATTTTGTCTCGATACAGACAATAATGATCACGGCGCACTCTCAAATAGCGGCCGTTAACCCCAAACAAAGAATGACCGGTTATTTGAGACCGTCTATTATCGTTCGTGACGGCTCCTTTATTTCCATTCCACTCTTGTTTTTATGAGGTCCGATTTCAGTTGGAAGTTTTCTTTTAGTTCTTTTAATGCTTTGCTGGCGATGCAAATTCAACACGTGTTTCCATGTCCATTCAGCGTTTTGTGAAACACTGGGAGGGAAACAGAAAACAGACAGAATGCCGCACCAACCTTTGACTGCACGAGTTGATTCTTGTCGATTGATTGGGAGACGAAAGGCGTTCAAAGAAGCACCTTTTCAGACCGAGTGTCCCCGTGTTAAACAAGTAGTACTCTTGTATGTTTTCAGCACCGTGTGCGTGTGCGTGTGCATGTGCGTGTGTGTGTGTGCGTGTGGAACATGAGTAAGGAAGTGCATCATTACTGCTGGTATGATTGGCATCCAGGACTGACAGCTCTCCTTTTGGGGCTGAATGCACACGGGCAAAAGCTTGCGAGATAAATTAAAGGTTAAAAAAAGGTGTACAAGAAGCACTTTGAACCTCCTCTGGACGTGCACACCCATGTGTGTGTGTGTGTGTGTGTGTGTGTCTGTCTGTGTGCACGCATGTGCTTGTTTTATTCCTTGTGCTCTTTCTCTTAGTGAATCTCATCTCTCATTATACATGGCTCATTAACGCTGGAGTGTGTATTGCATTGTCTGAAGTGAACAAGCAGTACAGCAGAAACACATTACATACTATTGTGTGTATTCTTTTTCTCTCTCTCTTCTTTATCTCTTCCACTTTTTCGTTTTTGTTTGTCTTTGTCGATCTTGTCTCCAGGCAGTGTACTTCAGAGATTTAGTCTACAGCTGTGCTTCGTGTCTGAAGCCAAGCCTATTACCTAGTGTGTGTGTGTGTGTGTGCGTGCGTGCGTGTGTGTGTGTGTGTGTGAGAGAGATATTTTGTGCCTGATTAGCAGTAGGAGTGAGACACGGTCCTAAATTATTTAGCTACTGCCTCCTTGAGCCAATAGTAGCAGACTACTGGGTAGAAAGAGGGACGAGAGACGAGTGTCAGAAAGTTACTGTACATGGAGTGGCCTCGGACGCTGCCACCATAATGCGTTACTCCTTGGAACCGGTGTAAACTCAGCACAGATTGGGGATTTGAAAGCGTGCAGCCACAGGAGGCCTGTCACTCCTCTCTGCTGCACAACAAGACTTGCATGCATATGTCGGCTGGCAATCGCGAGCAAGAAGTATGAATTGCGTTGTTGCCCAGTTGGCCTTACATTTTATTAATAATATCCGAGGTCAACATTAAAATGGGCACAGCAATGCCATTTACTTGTCCAGTAAAATAGAGCAGTTTGTTTAAAGTATTATTTTATCATTCCTCCAGAAGTAGATTACTCTCATGACTTTTAGAACATGCTCAAATAAGAAAGGCAGCTATTCATGCATCAGTCGTCCTGTTTCAGTCGGAGGGGTGTTGATACATTTCGTCTTTTCCAAGTTGAACTGCCCTTCTGATTTGGTAGGAAAGCTGCTGAGATTCATCAGACAAAAGTCAATTGTATCACTACTAATACTACAAGTATAATTCTTTTTATCAACCCAAAGTATGACATTTATATCAGACTACGATGCTCTTTGAGTAAAAGAAAAAAGAAATAAAAAGATTGAACTTTTACTACTCTTCCCTTTCCCATTTGCAGTAAGGTAGTTTTTTAATAAATGGGTTAAGAAACACAGTTTTTCGGTATCCGTTTCAGAGATGATGGGCAAGTCTTTAATGAAAAATGCATGGCGAACCCTCGGCATTGATGTAGCTCAGTCTGGTTCACAAAAAAGGATTCCTGGTCAAATTGAAATAGGCCTCCCGTACAGTTTGATCAGCAGAAGGAAAAACAACAAGTGTTTCATCAGCAGTCTCAGTATTTCCTCAGTCATGAGTTCAGAGCTCAAGTCTGGCACAGACGATGCCGGTAGGTACTGAGCAGAGTCCTGCTGAGAACTAACACTGACACAATCACGCAGCACATTTGAAGGCACACACGCGGCACCGAGGAGACCGTACCGCACCATGTGAGTTTGCTCTTATAAGCATTTAAGCTGACGAATCTTGCGAAGGCACCAGCTGCCGTATGCTGCGTTGTTGTTGTTGTTGTTGTTGTTGTTGTTGTTGTTGTTGTTGTACCTTTTGGCGCTGTGTTCCGACGCTGACTCTGTTGTGACCTTTCAGCTAAGCCCGACTGGATTTAATCAGCAGCAGAGTCCTACAATGCACACACAAACACCCACCAAGAACTGTACACACACACACACACACACACACACACACACACATACCTAGATTGCCAAGTCAGGGCTCCTTTTTCTGTAAATAATGGTTAGGTTTGTTGCATTCCAGGTTCTTTGTTTGGATCCCATTAGTCAAAACAGGCCAGAAGTCAAACCTATTAAAATTTAGATTTAGTAACTGGCATTCAGCAACACCTTGCTGTGTATCAGTGCTTGACTTTCAAAGCAGCCAGACGATACAGTACGGCTCCTGGCTGGTCCCTGGATATTTTGAATGTCGGAATTCAAGAGACATTGCCCGTTTTCAACCAAGGTGATGTTAGCGGATGGTACAAATGGGTCATTTTAGTGTAACAGAATTTAAATTTCTTTGTACAGGCCATGACAGGAGCAGTGGTGGAAGAAGTATTGATATATTTTACCAAAGTAAAAGAAGCAATACCACAGTAAATACTCCATTACAAGTGAAATTCAAGTAAAAGTACAAAACGTATTAGCAACAAAATCTACTTGAAGTATCAAAAGTTAAAGTACTCATTTTGCACAAAGGCACCACTAAAGGTATATTATTGTGTTTATTTTACTACTGATGCAGCATGTTAATACTCTCAAGGTGGAACTAAATTGTAACATTTACACACTAATAAATAGTAATCTTGAAATGTATCCTATTTCATATGATGGTCACATGTTTTACCAGATACACGTAGAGTGGAGTAAAAAGTGTTATATGTACTTGCAGTTAAGTATGAAGCAGCATAAAATGAAGAATACGCAAGTAAAGTACAAGTAGCTCCAAAATGCACTGAAGTGCAGTGCTTGAGTAAATGCACTTCCCATGTTAAAATGTGAAAGTGTTTGGGAGTGTTTTTAACATTTTAAATAATTAAAGTGCCTTTATTTTGAATCTGCTGTCGCTGAGCACAGTTGAACTCCCAGGGATAATGTTTCTGTTTGAATCTGAAAATCCTAATGCCATGCAATGTCCTCGCTGCCCTTTTCCTTTTCCTCGTCTTGTGTGTTCAGAACATGCTGTCGGAGAAGGTTGACCAGATGATGGAGTGGTCCTCTCGGCGTTCGGTCGTCCGGATGAACGGGGACAAATTCCGTCGCTTCGTCAAGGCCCCACCCAGGAACTACTCTGTCATCGTCATGTTCACTGCCCTGCAGCCTCAGAGGCAGTGTTCTGTCTGCAGGTATGCACACACACACACACACACACACACACACACACAGACACACACAGATACACTCAAGACCGATGCACCTTGTGTAGGCCATAATCTGCATGACTCCTACCTTTACAGCCTCTGTACTTCACCGACAGCGGAAGAGTCTGTGAGCTCTCAAGTCACACGTGCACACAAGCATAAAATGTCCTCGAACTCATCCGATAGTACATGTACCCTCTTTCCACATACATATATAGATGTATACACCTCGGGGAAACACAGGAAACAGCCTTACATAACAAAGACCTGTGGGTCACATTGACATTTGGATCAAAGGGACTCCAGCTGCCTGTATTACCAAAGGAAATGAATAAATTCAACAGAACAGGGCCAACAAGACCTACTTACCTGATTTCCGAACTCAAAGCATTTAATGCATGAGATTTTTCAGAAATCCCAATAGCAAGCTTTAAATTGGATTTCTATTTACAAAACCAGACTTGCATCATGTTTGCAGCAGAATTGCAACTGGGCAGGGTCATGCAGTACCCCAAAATGTCAATACAAGATTAGTGGTTTGATTTCAATTTTTAGTTTCAAGTTTATATACAAGTGCCTTGAGCGCTATACAAATAAAATGTATTATCATTATTATTATATAAATTCCAATTTGAACCAAACAACTTTAACTCCCTGACAATCCCAGTATTTCAGGACCATGGACAGCTCTGCACAGAACACCGGTTTTCAAAAAGCGAGCTGACTCTGTCCGTGGTCCTGGAAGCTGCTTTGGATAGTACAGTCATGAAAACCAGTTCCTGGTACAGAGGCTTTCTCCGATCATCAAGTCTCAAATACTGGGTCCATGCTATTACTACCCTGTTTTCTCTCTGATCTAAATGGAACCAAGACTACTGCAGCACGATGAGCAGTAGTTAACACAAGAGTAAATATAACATTGTTATTCAGATATGCTCATGTATTTATTGTAGACATTGTTGTGTATGAAAATATGCACACTACATTCTACCTCATACACGGGGGAAAATGTAGAGAATATCCTATTTTGGATTACTCACCGCATGCGGACAGAGGAAACCAAAGTTGTTATTTTTGTAAAGCTTTTCTCAGGGTATGAATTGCAGCCAGCGTACTCCTTTTTGAATTTTCAGTTTCTTGCTTGCTTTGATTGTTTTTCATTCCATTTTTACTGTTGATTTCCTTTTTTCCTCTCTATTATTATTATTATTATTATTATTATTATTATTATTATTACTTTGTATTATTATTTGGTAAACCCAGGTTTGAGTTGTTTATTCCTGTATCAAAAAATAGACTACTGTGGAAACCGGGCATGCCTAATGTTGCCTAATTCACGGTCATCACATCAGTATGCATGGTATAGATCCTGCAGTCTGGTCTCGAGGAATTTATGACTGCTTGATGTTGTTTGGTAAATCTGGAGCACCTTTTGTCTGTAGCATAAACCAGGTAGTTGACCCATGTCTCGGTGTCATGGGGAACGTCTGGCTTGTTGATGACATCAACATCGACCTCTTGCATCCTGACCCCTCAAATCAGTCACACTTGTTCTTCATCAGCCACTTGATTAGATACGCTATCACTCATGTGATCACCCCTCATCAGCCCTCTCTCTCTCTATCTCTCTCTCTCTCTCTCTTCGCAACAGGCATTATGTCCTAAAGTCAGTCAGTCCGTCCATCCGTGTGGTCCATTCTCGTGAACGTGACCTCTCAGGAATGCCTTGAGCGGTTTTCTTTCAATCATGGCACAAGCGACCACATGGATTCAAGAATGTACTAATTATAATTTGGTGGTCAAGGGTCACTGTGGCCTGACAAAGCATTTGGGATGTTAATTATGAAAATTTCACACAAATGTCTAAAAGGATAAAATGATGAAGTGATGACACTTTGGACAGAGATGGATTTAAACTGCAACATGACTTGATGACAGAGGGTTTTTTTTTTATATAAAAGAATGGAAGTATGTACACATTATTGTCACAGTACTTACACACAGACAAACAGTCTCTTTTTCATTTCTCTGCCAATGCCATGCTTTTAAATTCAAATTTGCTTTCTTGGTATTACAATAATTACATAAACGACGCACACACACATACACACACGTTCCTGGTTTCTCTATTTGTTCAGAAGAAATTGCTCTCCCTCCAAACAAAAAAATATACTCCTTATTTATATACTATTTTCAAATGCAATGATTGATGTCAACCCACTCTCATTCACCCTTATTCCTGTTTGATTTATTTTCTCTTTTCATCTGTTTTATCCATCTCCTGTTTTTGTCCATTAGCTTGTTTGTTTGTTTGTTTGTTTGTTTGTTTGTTTGTCTCTCTCTCTCTCTCTCTCTCTCTCTCTCTCTCTCTCTCTCTCTCTCTCTCTCTCTCTCTCTCTCTCTCGCTCTCTTTCTCTCTCTCTCTCTCCATTTCCAAGGCATTCTCTTATTAACACCACGATAGCATCTCATTAGAAATAGAGAGCGAGAGGAAGAGTAATAAAGGATGGATGTTAGATGGTGACCTGAGTGTCTGCGTTAAGAGGACTATCAGGGGAGTGAAAGGACAGCTAATCACTGAGGTCCTCAGACCCACATCACTCTTCAGCTTTGTCCCAGTTCCATAGTACATAGTTATTTTAACTCTGCAATTTGTAAGCATATCGATGGCCAGTATTTTTACACAATGACGCATGGTACTGAAATGGTCACGTGACCACAAGGGGTGCAGAAAAAGACGCCACCCTTATCTAAGAATATAACAAATTTTATGCTGGATACAACTCAGCAAAAGGGCTTCTCTTTCACCGGGAAGGTGGCTACTCTACATGGTTCTTTATTTACTAATTTATAGGTTAATTTTAGCAGGTTTCTGTGGGGCCAAAATGTGTTGACTAGTATGATGCTGGATCGTTGTTGCTTAGTAACTGCTAACGAGAAAACTAGAGTTGCTGTAGCTTTATAGGATAGGAACCTAGGTAGAGTAGCCTAGGTAACTTGGCTGTCTTTACCTGATTGTGTTCTCTTTGTTTTGTTTTTAAGGCTAGTAAAAGGGAGCACTATTTCATTCTCCCTTTGCTTGTTTAATTATTCAGTTTTTTAAAATATATATGTCACTGTGTCTTCTTCACCGTAGCAGAGAACGTGAATATTCACCCCAGTGCTGATTTATTTTGTCAGATATACATAAACATCTGCATCTGCTGTGGTGTGACACATAAGGAGACTTTTTTATGTATTTAAATGGGTGGTTGTTATGCTCACATAGATAATAATAATAATAATAATAATATCTTTAACATCACATTGTCTTTTAAGGCATTTCCCCATTCAACACGAACCTGATGATCAGTTCAGGTTGGGGATGACGTAGTAGAGACCGGTTGGGTTTGGGAAACACAAAATTAATTTGAAAATTAGTTTGAAAATGAATAGTTTAATGTTTAAAGTTACAAATCTCTTATGCCCTTTGAATAATCAGATAATATTAAATAAAAAAATACAATATACAAATATGTTTTTATTTTTTTATTTGCTCTATTTATTTGTTGTTTTTTTTTCCAACATGATGATATTTCTAAATAAAAGGAAAAACCCTAAAAAAAATCTTTCATCATTAGCACAGTTGTCCGAAGGTAAAGAAATTAAATAAATAACATCGACTCTTAGGACAGTTAAAACCATATCTCAGTGACAAGTTGACAACTCCAGCAAATTGGTGTTTACTGATGAGAGAGGGAAGAGAGATGAACCCCACTGTGCTCACTGAGCTGGCCTGATTTTCAACTTCATCTCCGCTGACTTTCTGAAACGGTAGACACTTCAAAGAGACGTAACATTAGCCGCAGAGATAACAATGTAACACCTCCGCACATAACACATCCTGACAGACAATTTCCTAACTAATTAAAGCCAGCACAAGAGGCAGTTGACATAAGACACTATGTCAAAGTGAACTTTAGTGGATGGAGAGAGACATACAGCTAACTTCAGAGACAAGGGAGAGAGGGAGATAATAGAAAAGGGAGACTGCCTCTTGGCATTTTGGTTGTTTATCTTGTCATGTAAGAGGATAAGGTGATGGACTGGACTGACCATGGCTGGTAAAAATAACATCTTCATTAGGCTGCGTTTCAACATACAAGAAGTAAAATGACAAATGAGGTTCGGGGAAGAGAGGAATGAAAATGTCTCTTCCAATGTCACGTTGACCCCTGTTGGATGAAGAGAGACAGAGACACTGCCAAGGATCTAGTGTCTACTTTCCTTCTCGTACTCCTTTCCTCTTTTCACATGTCTTTGTTTCTCATTCCTTCTCTCTCTCTCTCTCTCTCTCTCTCACTCTCACTCTCACTCTCTCTCTCTCTCTCATAGGCAGGCGAATGAGGAGTACCAGGTCCTGGCAAACTCGTGGCGTTACTCATCTGCATTTTCCAACAAGCTCTTCTTCACGGTTGTGGACTACGATGAGGGAGCGGATGTTTTCCAACAGGTAATTAGTTTTATCACTTCCAAATGTATTTACCCAAACCCACTGCAAGTTGCACCGTGTATACTTTTTTTTTTTTCACCCTCCATCCCATCCTCATCCCTCTTGCTCGCACATTACACCCCTCTTTTCTTCTCTAACATTATGTGGGTCCCTCATCATCACCCAACCCATGGCTTTAATGAAACACATTCACACAGGAGTGTGGAAGCCACTGAAAACACCACTGTCCCTTGTTGCTTGTTGTTTAAAATCTGCCGGCTTGTTATTTTTTGTGTTTATATGACGAAGCGACAAGGCCGAGGAAATCATATTTGACACCAAAGGCTAATTACTGTCGGTATAGGATTATTTTTTTCATTGGATTCACCCGAATGCTGTAGGTAATTTGCTAGCTGCAAAATGTAGATATTAAAACCCCATATGTTGGTGCTCTGGGTAAAAAAAAAAAAATGAGAAGAGAAAACTCACTGTGAAATGTGGCTTCTCTCTCCCTTCACCAATCCCCCCTCCTTCCTTCGCACTGTGGTCAACTAGTGTCAGAGAGTTTGCTGCCACATATGGCCGACATCCCTTCCTTTTTAATATACCCACTAGTTTATGTCTGTTAATTAGTGGTTGCTTCAGAACGTCAGCAATAGTTCAGCTTATAACCTGACAGAAGACCTTATAGAAAAAGGCAAAAAGTACACGCACACAAAACACACACAAGAAAGACGCAATGACACAAAACATGCTGCAAAGGCAGAAAAGCGTACGTGGACACATACACAAAGGGCAGCAACAAACAAGACCATACATACACTGGGAGAGTATTCATGCACAGTGTGCAATGGACACACACACACATGGGCACACCTATACCTACACCTATAGAAGGACAAACAAGCAAGCAAAAAGCCAATTAAATGCTTAGAAACTCATGCAAACATCTCACAATATGCACACCACTCTCAAGCAGAAGCATCGAAGAGTCATGTATGTGATGGAGGGAGCTGCTTCCATTCCACGCACAAAAGAAACAATCCCACTAGGTTCTGTTCTGCTTCTTTTAACCTTATCTTTTGACTTTTGTGTACGTGAAGTCAAACACTGAAAAAAAAGTTTTAAAAAAAAACCGGCATGTAATGGTTTGAAAGAATTGGTCCAACGTTTCAAATCTGGTTAATTTATTGATATTCTCTTCTTATTTAGTATATAGGTGGGTAGAAAGTTAGATTTTTATAGTCACCGATACTTATTTTAGTATTTTTCCAGCTTGTTATCTAAGGTAGTTTTATTCTACTTTGCCATAAACCAGAACTTCTTATTTACCTGTTAATTGTATTGGACTGTAGCTGTGGTCCACTGTGATGAAAATGATTGATCACTGAATTAAAACCCATCTACAATAATTATAATACATGACTAATTGCTTTTAAACGGTGTTAAATATCCTGAAAACAGCATTTTTTTTTTTATTTCGATCCAATGACTCCCAAAGGTAGACAAGCGGACACAGATTACAGACTCTGCTGTGCGGTGACATTGATGGTCAACAGGAGATTTTGACAGGGAGGCGGAGAGGTTGTCACTTTGCCCCTGTGGATACACAATCGTTTGTGTTGTGTTCTAGCTGTGAAACATAAATGGAAACAACGGCTGGGCTCTCCCACAAATCGGATGGACAAAGACAAAAATAAGAGGTTTATTTAAAATACTTCTATGTCTTTGTACTGTGGTATCAAAGTATTACTCACTTTAGAGATATTTTTGTAACTACAAAACTTTGTTGATCAGTGTTTTTCTCTGCTGTGACTCCTATGATATCAGAAATGTTAGATAAAATGGCTGCTGTCTGTGAGCACTTTTTTTTACCTAAATACAGAAAAAGATACAAAATACAGAGGTAAATTCCCAGTTGTCCTTTTTCATCCTACACTTTATACTCTTAGAACTTTAAATAGATGAGCTCAGTTAGAAATAGCCTTGTTTTGCTTCTTTTACTTTTATCTTGATTTATTTTAGACCAAGGAATCCAGTGAAGGCAGCGTGGTACCACATGGTCCTTTTTAAACATATTTATCTTTTTCTTCCTACTGGCTATTTTGTGAGCCACTGTTTTATTTTTCCTTTTATTGATTTAATTGTTAAATCTTGCTCTCTGGCTTTCTTGCGACTTCTTTAGTACTTTTTCTTCAAACCTTTTGGGTTGTCCACTTCTGTTCTCGTCATGAGGAAGAAAAATAGGCTAGTAAAGTTTAATTGAAAGTTAATTACATACCCAGCCTTCTCTTTCCTCTTAATATTTGCATGTGTGTTAGCATGAATGCACACTTTTGCATTTTATGGACATTTATATGCATATGTTGCACGCACTAATGCATCTAATCCATATTCACATTTAACACTCCGAGGTTGGCTACTCTGTAACGAAGCTCCGAGCTAACAGAGATAAACAACTTGCAACAACTTTCCTTTCTGTCTTCTTCCTTTTCCCTTCTCACTTCCATCCTTCTCCCCTCCTCTCCATCTTCCCCCGGGTGTCGTGGGGAAAACGGGAGAGTGAACTAGTTGACTTTACCGTTGTTGATAGTTGTAGGGAGTCCTGGGATTTGGAGTTAAATTGAATGGAAACATGGAGGGAGAGAGGAAGGAAGAAAAAGTTCCACTAGTTGTCTTTATTTCGCTGTGTGTGTGTGTGTGTGTGTGTGTGTGTGTGTGTGTGTGTGTGTAGAAGAGGAAGAACAGGTGGCACACTAATGCAATTGTACAGAAGAATTATTGGAGATGTCTCCGCCATGCAATTATTAGCCGTGATAGCTAACACCCTCCCATTTACTGCCATGTAATTAGGTCAAAAACATAGAGAAGCATTTAACATGATTGGTGAGCAATAACCTGATATAGTCTCTTATGTCTAATGATCGTTGAGGGTTATTCTTTTGTCACCGCTCTTGTGTCGAGCCTTTTGATATCCAGTATTTGCAACATACAATCGGGACCCAGTACTTATATTTTCCAACAAATGCAGCTGCATAACGCCACTATACAGCCGGTCAGACATTGGTAGGATGTTTTTAACAACTGAATAACTCTGCGTAATAAAACATCCACATTATAGTTCATGCATCCTTAATCTTTAGTTGTAGATGCCACTTTGAGCATCACTCACTAACAAAGCTGTGTGTGCTCGTGTTGGCTCTAGGTTTGTAATGGCTCACTGCTGGAGTGCATAGTGTGTCAACATTTAAGTCACAGCTGGGATATACTTTTATTCATTGGGTTGTTCGCTGGCTGCTGAATGTTCTAAGAAGTTATAAAAAATGCAAATAAGACTGTGTTAGGCAGCCAGGCAGCAAGAGAATTGCATCATTCCAAGCGCAAAGTAATACATACATACTTGTATGTAACAGTTGTTTAATGCGCCGATTGAAATGTGAACAAATAATCTAAATGAAAATTAAATTCTTACATACAGGCACTACTTACAGAGATAAATAGCAAGCCCAGGAAATATTAGACATTCTTAACTGAAAGACATTTTCCGCCATTCAACCTCTTAGGTTTTAAAAATCAGGTAAGACAGCTAATATTTGGAGTAAATCCAAGAAAAGGCCTCAGCCAAGGAGTGATTACCGAAGGAGGCTGAAAACTTTGAGACATATGATGCTAATCAGTCAAGAGGTGAACCTACGATTCGAGCCCCAACATCAATCGGTTGATTAAGATATGATGAGCGATGGTGCGTCTTTACCTTTGGATGATATGCTGCTTGGTGTGTCCGACAATTCAGAGATGACATTAACTTGACATGCTCCACCCTCGTTTTCCTCTTCCTCTCTAGTTGAACATGAACAGTGCTCCAACCTTCATGCATTTCCCGGCGAAGGGAAAGCCCAAGAGAGCTGACACGTTTGACCTGCAAAGGATTGGCTTTGCTTCAGAGCAGCTGGCCAAGTGGATCGCAGACCGCACAGATGTTCAGGTACCACGCTCACATTTACACGGGCACATTTGCAAGAAACGAGCACTCGTTTGCAAAAAACATGTACGGTTGGAACTCGCAAACCCCAATATGGTTCATGTGGGCATATTGTTTTTGAGCTATTGTCGATATCAAAAATGATTCCTGAAATTGTTCTCCAAAGAATAACAAGGTTCAACATTAACCGTGGCCCAAATATCTCCTGTAGGTTTTATCAGGTCTTTCTTGTTTTGTTTATTTCCTTAGTTAGCCGTAGAGCTGTGTGTAGGTGTTTAATCAATACGTATGTATGTCTAGATGTATCTGGTCATGTATATTCATCTGCATCCATTATAGATAATAAGAGTGACTTCATTTGTGTTATGTTATTGTTTCATCTTACTGACCAGTCCTAATACATATAGTGTTTTTGCTTTATTACTTTTCTTCACTGCTGTATTGCTAAGTTCCTAAAAATAGTACAAAAAATGTTATCACAAAAAAAAACACATTCCCAGGGTTTCCACTAGTGTATGTTAATCCTGGCAACCCGCCATACCTTTAGTTGACACCCACGCTGGGCCTAAGTAGGGATTTCTTTTTTATATTAATTTTCAAGACGTTTTTTTCAACTAAACTGTTTTATACAAGTAGCAAACGTATTCAAGGAATAACTATATTCAGCACTAAAATTCAATGTTATGTTTTGTTGCGCAATAGCACATTGTGAGGTGTTGATCTTGCAGACATATGTACACTGCTTATACAAATCATAATATTTATCCTTGACAGTTCCCCTGACTATCAATAATCAATATTTAAAAACATTAAATTAATGCTAAAATAATAAAAATAGATATAGTCTTGTGACGGGGTTGCTTCGCTTTTGCACCTCAAATGAAGGGCATCAGATTCTGCTCGGAGGTGTTTAGAGAGCCAGCTTTTTATAAGGTGGTCTTGGCAGGGTTGGGTAGTCAATGACACCGTTTGATGGACAGCTTTAATACAGCCCTTAAAGGTAACTCCACCAAGTTTAGACATCAAAGTCTGTTTACAGGCCTTGGGGAGTGCTGCTGCATGTTATGGGAGAGCAATGCTAAATCTGTGGCGTACTGTTTTAAAAAAAAATAAATAAATAAAAAAAAAAAAAAGCTCTCCAGAGGGGCAAACCCATTGGTGCTTTTTTGTTGTTGTTTGTACCAAACAGGTAGGTCTGAAGGCTTCCTTAGTCTTTGTGAGGGCAGATGCAACGTTGACAATGTCATAAGAGCACTGTGTATCAGAGGAGGGCTTCGGATGCTTAAGTTCCTGGCACCTGAGGGATCAAACCTTTCGACCGTCAGACTACAATTTCTTCTTCCCTGTAAAGCCTGCCAGCCACGTACCGGCAGACAGGGTCCGGGCATCCTGTTGACATCCTGTTGATGGATCTGGATTCAAAAAGCTGTTTTTCAGTGAAAGTGATGGGGAGCACTTACACAAAGTGCTAGCTTTCAGGCCCTTCAATGCGACTTAACCACATGAATTAAGAACGGAACCGAAAAGGAAAATAAAAAGAAAGGACAGATATTGAATATAATTTGTGTAACGGAGGAACTCAAATATAATCGTGAAGAGAAGTCAGCGTTTACATGTGTCGACATTGTTATTCTAAATCGAACACCGATCGAAATTAACTTTCTATTTCAACTTTTTTGAAGTCAAAAGCAGGATTGGCAAATCTCACACAAGACAATACTGCATAGATTACCGGTACTTTTCGAGACACCCTGGCCACGCCCAGATTCAGAGATGACGGAGAAACAAGTCAGTGGTGTGGCAACATTTTTCAACTACAATTAAAAAATGTAACAATAACTTAAAGTAGATAGTGTTGTTATTGATTAATTATATACAAGCCTTTTTTTATGTTTTGTACAAAATCATTTTAAATTAATAATATTTGTTCTATAATGAACTAAAAAAAGGGGAAAGATTGTGCCACTGCATGTTCCTTGTATATTTGGAGGAGATGGATCTTTACGTGTCTCAGTCTCATATTTTCTCCTACACATTACACTAAGGCTCAGGCTCGGCTGCTGACTCGTACAGTATGCGGCAGAGCCTTTTACCAAATCTCCTTTTCTTCCTCCTTTTCTGCCCGAATTCTGCCGCGTGAAGTTTTTATTCAGTAACACTTAGCAGCAGCAGATGGTCCACACATTTCCATCGGTGACATAATCGGTGTTGGTGACACACATGTGTTCTGTCTATTGGACCGTTTTACCCTTGCATCTGTTCATAGCAAACACGGCATGTTGTCAGTTTGGCTTCATGGCCTCACACGCAGACAGACGGTAAGAGAGAGCGAGAGAAACATACACAAGTAACTAAACAAAGGTCGTCATCATCACCTGGACTATGGTTGTTTTAGTTAATACAATTCTGCCGAAAAATGTCTGAAAAGAACCTTTTTAACATTTATTCGTCACTGTTTTTTTGTTTGTTTTTTTACGATCATTAGTTTATAACTTCTTAAAATGTTGTATCCCTTCATTTTCATTTAGTCTAATGAGTCTTCCCAATGCACTGCAGTTTGTCACTGATTAAACACATTCCAGTCGGAGAATAGTTTTTGGTTTTAAAAACAATTGGGAGATTGGCTAATCTCTTTTTTGAAACCTGTATATTAAAGTTATTGAAGGGCTGCTAACTATCTTTTTATGGTATTTTTATTATTATTATTATATTATTTATTATTATGTATGTGTGTGTGTATATATGTGTGTGTATATATATATATATATATATATATATATATATATATATGTGTGTGTATATATATATATATATATGAATAGATACAAAGATTAATGGATGAATGAATTATTTTCTAATTTTGATTCATTCGACGAGTCAAAAAAACATGAATGAAGGATGTTTATTTAACAATCTTCACTGCACTGAGATAATCAAATATAAGACTACATTTATACCTTCGGACAGTGATATGTACAGTAATTAAAGAAATGTAAAATTGATATGCCCCTCATCTCTCTCCGTCCCTGCAGATCCGTGTCTTCCGTCCTCCGAATTATTCTGGCACTATTGCTTTGGCTCTGTTGGTGTCACTCGTTGGCGGTCTGTTGTATCTGAGGAGGAACAACTTGGAATTCATATACAACAAGACTGGATGGGCTATGGCTGCACTGGTATGACGGACACACACACGTACACACACGCACACACACGCACACACACGCACGCACACACACAAACATCATGGGTTTTAGGTGGGAACCTTTTAATCCACCGTGAGAAGTTAAATACTGTATATGGTCTGTCAAAAAATATCCACCTTTACAAGCCAGGCACATACTGTAAGTCAAGTGGAACTGCTCTGGAAACCAATCGAGTGGAGTAACCTCACCTCATTAATAGAATTATCTGCCTGTTGTAACAACACGTAACTTTTCATGTCTCAGTCATACGTTGAGAAGAATGAATCAGTTAAAAATCAGGATGATGTTACAAACTTTTTCATGCTTAATTAACACACTCTCCTGTCTGTCTTTGTTATCTCTCTCTCTCTCTCTCTCTCTCTCTCTCTCTCGTCCTGTGATTAGTGTGTAGTGTTTGCGATGACATCCGGCCAGATGTGGAATCACATCAGAGGTCCTCCCTACGCCCACAAAAATCCCCAGAATGGACAAGTGGTATGAGTCACATTCTTCTATCTATCTCTATCTTTCTGTTCAGCCAACCTCCCATCTTTGTTGTCCTCTTCCTTCTTTCCCGCCTTTCTTTCCTTGTTCCTTGGTTGCTGTCCTCCTGTCTTCCGTCTTGCTTTCTATCATTCTTTTTTCTTCTTTACAATTGGTTAGTGTGTTTTCAGAAAAAAAACACTATGGAAAGGGTTAAGATTAATCTGTTTTACAGTGTGGATAGTGAGTCTGTATGAGATCAACGGTCGGAACATCTGTCAGGCTGTTGGCCCCAAGTAAGACACACACTGTACCATTACCAGCTGCTAACAGTTCAGCTGTGTGTGTGTGTGTGTGTGTGTGTGTGTGTGTGTGTGTGTGTGTGTGTGTGTGTGTGTGTGTGTGTGTGTGTGTGTGTGTGTGTGTGTGTGTGTGTGTGTGTGTGTTACTGGACATCTGGGAGCAGTCATTGTGTGTTAATATCACCTTATAGACATGTCGGAGTCATCTTGAAACCAAGCAGAGACGGGCTGATAAAGTTTCTTTCTTTCTGTCAGTCGGTCTTAAATTATTTTTCCTTTTCCTTTTCTCTTTCTTTTTTTTTATTTCTTTCTTCTTGCCTTTCCTTCTGTCTTTCTTTCGCTCTGTCTTTCTTTCTTCTGGTCATTTAGGTTTGCTCACTCACGTGTGAAATTGAAATAACAATATGAGAAAAACTGAGAAAATGAGGGAGACTAGTGAGAGAGGGATAGAGGAGATGGAGGAATTGGGTGAAGTTTTGCCATAAAGAAACGTGATTATGTGTCTCCAATATTATGTTGTCTGATACGTGACGTGCGCATTTGCAGACACACTCAAACAAACCCTTCCACAGTAAGTGATGCATGGGTCGTAGGAAAAGTCATCTCAGCTCATGCAGAGACTGAAAAGGATTGGTATTCCCTGTAGCCAGCCCAAATACACAAACACACAACAGAGTCAAAAGAAAAGAACAAAAATAAAAAGCATTACAACCCCTCCTCACCCCCCTTGCCCCTTCTCCCATCCTCTATTCCGTACGGCATTCTCCCTCTCTCTTGTTCTGTGTACAGGGCACTCTATTTGTCAGGCTCTGTTGGCTCTCTGTCATTTTTCAGTCTGTTTGACAACAAATAGGTTACACCCTCATCCTATGTAGCTCCCAACTGTAGCTCCCAGCCTTCACCCCATCTCTCTCATCCCCTGTTATTTCCCTATCTCTCCACTTCCGCTCTCTTTGACACCTTTTTGCTTCCAAACCACTTTTATCCTGCCAGGAGCATCATTTACAGGCAGAGCTGCTGATGTTGTTGGAGACAGAAATGATGAGTACTTAAATCCTAATTGATTTTAAAAATGCATGGACTTGCATACAGATACAGATATTGCAGAGGCATCTTTTTTTTTTTTGTCTTTGACTATTGTCACATCATACAAATACACAAAGAATACCTATCACACTCTTCACACAAAATCTCAGAAAGTCCTGCTTTCTCCTTCAACCTGCTCACCAGTTCTTTCTCTCTTTGTTTCCCTCCCACTGCTTCCCCTTCTTCTCTATGCCCTCTCTTCTTCCTCTCCCTTTCACACCTCTGTCTATCTTCATACCATGTTATGGTCTTCATAAGAATGAAGTGCAGTCAGCTACTTTCCTAACTGCATGCTGCTTCTGTTCTCTCTTCCCCTCCTCTCCTTGGCTTAGTATGAGCTGAGCAGAGCAATGAGAGCGCCATTAAAGCTTTTGACACAGTGAAGTGTCGAAACAGCATTTTAGATAAAGACCGAAAATGAATTCCCTAAATGTGGGGAGCAATTGCCATAGGCAACTGATTCAAATGCAAAGGTGAGCAGGTCATAAAAGATTTATTACTGAGCATGCAGAAAACAAATTATACCAGTTAGGAATAGAAAGGATGAAAAGCTGGCGGGGGGGCCATTGAATGCACTGTTAGAGTTTTGAGACTACTACTCTACCCAGAAAGTTAAGGTTTGATGGCAAACAGCTAAGGCTGTTTCTCCAACAAATGCAAAGAGTATAATCAAAATGTGTCACATTATTTAAGACAATTCTGCTTTATCCGTGGGAAAGACACTGCATGGTGAAGTCTTAATGAAAGGTGATTTGTTATCTTAGTGACTAGCTGCAAACATACCTTTGTCCACTTTCAAGTACCTTCCAATATATGTTACCAATATAACAGAGATTACCAACTTCACGACCAATCAGCTGCCTATATATTGTAAAACCACTCCACTTTAAACCCACACTTCCTTTTGCGTATATACCATTGCTTACTTGAATATTTTTTGTCCTGATAAAAGGCATTGTAGCCAAGTGGGAGATTAGAGAGAGTAGAAATATAGGGAAAAGCTAGTGCCGGCAATGGCGGCAAACTGCTATAAAGCAACAAAATGGAGGGTGTGGAGAATCAACTTTGCAACACTATGTAGTATAAGCTTTTTATATAATACACAACCTTTTTTTCCTTTTTTCTTTTCTTTTAAAAGATAGGTATTTACAGTGATGGAGAACCTCCACCTTCGTAACCTTTCATCAGAACATCAGTAGAAGTGCCACTTGTTGTTGATAGTGGGGGTGAACTGACTGAACTCTATTTCCATGTCTCGCTTTTGACTGGTTTGATGAAAGAAGAAGATATGGCTCTTTTTTCTATTTGCAGAACAGAGAGCAAAGCTTAACCCCTAAAGACCTGGGCAATATTATGGTTTCATGATTACTATTAGCAATGATATCAACAACACAAGACATTGTTGGGCTGTCTTGGCTAACACGTCTCTTCAGTGTCGCATGGAGGTCGGAGACAGTGCCTGTGGAGTGGCAGACCGGGGGGGTGTTTGCCATTTTTAAAAAGGGGGACCTGGAGATTGTGTTCCAATTATTGGGGTATCACATGGCTCAGCCTCCTCGGGAAAATTTATTCCAGGGTGCTGGAAAGGAGGATTGATTGTCTAACCTCAGATCTAAGAGGACCAATGCGGATTCCGTCCTGGCCGTGGAACAGTGGACCAGCTCTTTACCCTTGCAGGTCTGTTGGAGGGGTCATGGGAGTTTGCCTATCCAGTCTACATGTTTTTTGTGGACTTGGAGAAGGCCTACGACCATGTCCTGAGGGGGGTCCTGAGGGGTGTACTGTGGGAATACAGGGTACCTGGGTTGTTTTTATGAGCCAAACGGTCCTGGTATGACCATCGTGAGAGCTGTGTACGGATACAAAGTCGAGCACGTTTCCAGTGCGTGTTGGCCTCCGCCAGGGTTGTCCCTCGTCACCAATCCTGTTTGTGATTTTCACGGACAGCCCTTAAAGGTAACTCCACCAAGTTTAGACATCAAAGTCTGTTTACAGGCCTTGGGAGGTGCTGCTGCATGTTAATGGAGTGCAATGCTAAATCTGTGGCGTACTGTTTTAGCTGCTCCTTCGCGTCGGAAGGGGCCAGCTGAGGTGGTTCGGGCATCTGATTAGGATACCTCCAATCAAGATAGTGCATATTTCAAGATTATACAAACTCCTTTCACAATTGTTTATAAGACGTACCCTCCCATATGCTTATTAGGTACACTTGTACAGTCTAATGCAATCCAATACATACATTTCCGAAAACGTCACCAAAAACTGATTATGAGTTTTGTAAAGATAGATGTTATGGCAAAGTTGTCGTATTGGATTGCATTAGATTGTACTGGTGTACATAACGGGACCACTTAGTGTATGTGAACCTATTATGGGAAATCATAGCATGCAAACCCATTGACGGCTGGCTTTATTATGCTATAACTTCCTGTTAAACCCCCTACAGGCCCATCATCCTCGGCCTTATAGCCTAACCTTAATCATTCCTCTTTAGCAGCAGTAGCCTCATTGATAACCCTGGTGACTTACATGCGTTATTTAACCCAACCACATTTTCTTCATCTTCCAGGCCAGATTACTTTTTTGTAGCCACTCAACCGAAGTAGCTGCAGAGATAGCCTCTTTAGATCTTGTGTAAATGGCCGTCATCTCTGTCTTATGTCCTCCCCTCCCTTCACACCTTTTCCACCTTCGTCCTCCCTCCTATGCTTTAAATCCTTCTTTTTCCCTCTCCGTGAATAGCTTGAACTGGGCAGATGATATTGAATAGATACCAGCCTTATCTTCGTTATTCTCCTTCCATCCTCTTTTCGTGTTACTTCCTCTCACCTCCCTCTCTAATCTCACACTCTCCTCTTTTCTCTCTCTCTCTCTCTCTCTCTCTCTCTCTCTCTCTCTCTCTCTCCTCTCTCTCTCTCTCCCCCCAGACATTGTAATTCCTTTAAAATGATGAGCGAGCGAGGCCAGGTAGACTATATTGAAAGGATTTGTCAACTGATGAATGGCACAACGAAGCAGATGAAATTGTAGTGAGGCGTCTCACTGTGCAGCCAAGAAAATACTGCTAGCTCATTTTTGCTCAGACACATCCACACACACACACACACACACACAAAATGGGACATAGATACAGTTGTGCTTTAACAAACTTCTACACATACGCACATGGGCCAAGTCTACATACAAAGTAACTGCATGCATTCACACACAATTAAGCCAAACTCATACATATGACAAACCCACTCAAAATACTACAAACACAGTCCTGTACACAAAAAAGAAATCAAAAGTCACACACGGCTGAAAAGCTTTTGAGCCGCGGCAGAAGGGAGAGGAGGTTTAAAGAGGGAAAAATAGAAAGTCAGGGAAAGAAAGTAAAGTAAAGAGTTTTCTTGTCTGAGTTTTTCATGATAAAAGTTTGACTATTTTCTTGAACAAGTTCTAATATTAACAAACTGTCTCAGCCTAAAAGGAAGGAGATCTTAAGGAAGCAAATGGTACTTTTTAAAGCATTTCACCCAATGTGTCTTTGGTTTTTGCTACGACGAACCACTTACTTATTTCCACGCTGTTGGCTGATGACATTATCATATTTCCAGCTGATTTGACATGATTGGTTGATGACTTTTGTCGGCTGTTGGCAGCAGCCCTCGCTATATTATTGCTAATCTTTCATATAAAAAAAAAAAAAAAACAGCTGTCACTTTTATTGGCTATCTGCAAATATTTGACATTTGGCTTGCAGAGGGCATCATTGTGTGGTCGATGTTTGTCAGTGTGAGTGCTGCTTTAGATTTTGCTTTACCTGCACAGCTCTCTGTGTGTGTCTGTGTGTGTATGGATTTGATTGAGTGAGGGAATGCTTGTGTGTTTATCTGGGTTTTTTGAGCTGGTATGGCGAGAGTTGAACAGTGTAGTGAAGCAGAGAAATAAATGGTCCTTGAGGCTGGATATTCCTTCAGACCAGTAAACATTGACCTCTCCGTCTCCACACAAACACACACAGCATCGCATGAAATGATTACAACCATTGTTTTTAGCAGAAAACTGGAATTAACAATGTTATAACCATTTTTACAAACTATATATTAAACAAATATGTCCTGGGCTAGCGGACTGTTGGTTTGCAAACTAGTTATCTTGGTCACTAATGGGACAACATGTTCACACAATTTATTGAAAGGACATATTTGTACCATTGAGTCCTGTCAACTGTCTACAAACCATTCCTTTTTTGTGAGCAGTTTTTATTCCAGAGAAGGATTCAAAGACTTCTTGCCATTGGTCAATAGCGCAAATTCCTTAGTCAAAGTTGACATTGATAATTCATAGCAAAGCAGCAGCTCAGAAATGTATTTAGGTCCTAAACCATCCAGTGCTTTAAAGACTAACACTAGTATTTAAAAAGCAATTATTTGATACACATGAAGCTGTTGTAATGATCCAAGAACTGGATGTATGTGATCCACTCTCCTGGTCAGCAGAATCAGCTGCAGCTGTCTAAACAAGTGTTTACCGACCTGTTTAGTTAGTAAGGTTAAGTCCTTAATTCTTTCTGCTGAAAGCAGAGTTCACAATTCAATTACATTGACATACTTTTAACAAAACATGCCATACAACCTAATATAGCTAGCTGTATTTTATCCGCCAAATAAGTTCTATATTCCATTCCATTATCCAAACGGCTTATCCTATTGAGGGTCACGGGGGAGCTGGATCCGATCCCAGCTGACATTGGGTGAAGGCAGGGTTCACCCTGGACAGGTCGCCAGTTCATCGCAGGGCACATATAGAGACAGACAACCATTCACACTCACATTCACATCTGCGGGCTATTTAGAGCCTCTAATTAACCCGAGCTGCATGTCTTTGGACTGTGGGAGGAAGCCGGAGAACCCGGAGGGAACCCACGCTACCACGGGGAGAACGTGCAAACTCCACACACAGTGGAGTTTGCGCGTTCAGGGGGATCGGGGATCGAACCCGGGCTTAACTTCCCCTTTGAAAAGTTTGCTGAAATGTACCAAACCTTTGCAACTCAAGGTCTAACGAAAGGAAATTTTGGCAAATCCAATTATGAAGTTGTTTGATGCACCAGCTTGTATGGGACTGTATTCACCTGGTGATGTCATTTTATAAATCTGTGTGTTGTTTGCATAATTATGGTAAGATCAAGAGCAAATCCACTGCTGTTCCACTGAAATATCATTTTTTTTATTTTTTTTAAAGGAAAGCAGGTTCTAAATGGTTTTAATTGACTCTTGGGTAATTAAACTGAACTCTCCATGGACTGTGCAAACATTGAACTGCATAAACAGTGAGTATATAATGAGCTTTTAAAGCATCACCTGAATCCCTAAAATAGACTACCGTATTTGTTTAAATGAAGGGTTCAGTGAACCTGCCCGTAGTCCCTTTGCTGTACCTGATGAATCACACCCCCCATATGCTCTAAAGTCTAGTTAGTGAGACATTTAATCATTAATGTGCTGCAGCTTATTTCTCTTTTAACTAAGAAATATTCAAATTCTAGTATTGAATACTAGCTATCAATCATAAACAATGAATTGCTTTTTTGTCCACTCTATAATTATCTACAACCTCATTTTTTTTCATTTGACTCATGACTTGGCTCTATCGTGCATCAATGTTAGTGTTGTGTGTAGTTTACAGGTCTGATTCAGTCTAGCTGTATCGCTCTGCAAACAATCATTCTCTCCCTTGGTTTTCACTTTCACGCTCTCGCTCTCATTCTATGTTGTCGCCGGCACTCTTACCCAGAATACTTCGCAAGGGTTCACTTCCTAGATCGCCTATCTTCATAACCAACACCAGTCATAGCTATCCTTTGTTTGCATAAATGAAGCACATGTCTCCAGTCCAACTCTCTTCTTATCTGTTACTTACTCTTTCTCCTCTCTGTTCTTTCTGCTTTGTTGACTTTTCATTTATCCCTCTTCCTGTCTGAGTGCCTCCTGACCTTTTAACAAACAAAACACACATTCACACACACACACACACACACACACACACACACACACACACACACACACGCACGCGCGCGCGCGCGCGCGCGCGATACCCTCACACATACATGATACAGGATGGAAAAGGATGAATATAGCTATTTATAAAGGTTATCTGGCCCACGGCTAATAACTGCTAACACCACAGCAGTTTGGTTTTTAGAGAGAGTTTGGTCAAGAGAAGCGAAGGAGGGACAAGGTATGCTCATTGCTCATATACTTTGTGTTATCAGCCTTGACGTAACTTGCGATTGATGCCAACTATTACATTTTTATTGGTTCTTAACGTTCTTGTCACGTATGTTTTCCGTGACGTGTAGCACACGTCATAGAATGTGACTCGTTGAGGAAATCATTGACGGCCACTTGTGAAAGCCTGTTCTCAATCTCATTTTAATACAATTATAAACATGTGAGATGCCTATGGTCGTCCTCTATGTGTATGCACGTGTATATGTAAATGCGTATTACACGCCTGCATCGGTGAAGACACCTAATTTGCTTCAAAGGCTGACAAATGGGCTGTTTTATGCAGGTCTTATATAAACAAGGCTTTTTAATGTCAATGTATTCAAATGAGTGCATGAGCGCAGACACACACAGTGCAGTTCACATCTTTGTTCTTGTATTAGAAAGAATGTAAACAGTTATATTCCCGAGATCTTGATCTTAGAGCATACTAATGAAACAAATACTATAGTAAATTATCCTCAGGGGAAGTGTTTAACAAAGGTTTAGACATGTTTTAGAGTTCTAACGTTGATATTTAGATTTTTTACTGAGTTAACCTTTTACCATTTATTTTCTTGAGACCCTCTGGTGAAATAATCTCATGACTGAGTTTAAATTTTGCATAGACCTTTTTTGAAGTTTATTCAGTGCATTCCGTGTGTTATACCCAAGGATGTGGTCGATAAAAATGTGGATAGAATACTAATTGTTTTCACAATTGACTTAGACAACCCACCATAAACAAGCTTTTAAGGAAATTAATGATTTTCCCCTGGCATGCAGTATGTTTATACTGTGATTTGAAACTTCATAGCATAATATGTAATCGTAGCCTTAACCAGTGTTAAAATGTATAAATACATCTTCGAGAAAACTGACTTTGACCATTACGTCCTTAACAATAGAGGACACATTTATGTTATTTACCAGTTGGTCAGATTCTTTCATATATGCATCATTCCCTGTTTTTTCAAGACAAACAGACTTCATATGTTAAACTCATTCACAGACATGGGTCTCTATAAAACACTAATCCATCAGATTAATTGGAGCAGTAGCAGATTAAAGTTGTACCAGACAGCTCCACAGCATGAACCTGCCTGAATTTATGAAGGTGAGCCATAGTGAGGCTATTTAACATCTGAAAGAGAGAAGTATATGTCAGCATGCTCTGTGTTACAACTACATCAAAACCTACGACATATAACAGCATTTAATAGTAGTGAAAGTGTCAGAGACGGACTGAATACTTTTGCTGGGGACTGAGGAAGCATTTTGCCCACTGGCTACTTTAGTAAACTGTTTTCATCATAAAACACAAGGAATATATCAACCACTTATGTATTACACTGTACGAACACTGAACAAACACTTCCCTAAAAGGCAACAGGTCGCTATAGATTATGAAATTGAAGATCTGAAATACGGTTAGAACTTTCCTCCTTCGATCTGGATGATGCCGTGAAATGGGCATTAGCATGTTCAATGTGTTTCCATTCACCCTACAACGGTAGATTTTACACACAACTCTCTCTCTCTGTTGCTGTTAATGCAGACTTGGAACCCGCAGGCGGGTCTTCCTGCTCTGGCCTTTCATTTGCGCCTGCAATAGTGAGACTGACTCGCAATCACCTGGTTTGACCCTTTATATGCTTTGACACTAAAACGTCTGTTTTAGGCAAACACAGCTGTTTTGTTGTCGTACGTCAGTGAAGGTTCTCTTTTGATTCTTCAAATAAACCTCACGTTTAAGGGTTAAAGTTATCTTCCCTTTAAATGTTTTCAACAAGTATTTATATTCAGTAGCAGAAGCATTGGACGCTGTCTTCATCTATATGTTATGTAGATTAATTTGTCTCAGTCCATTGTAATTCAAATCCATGTAAAACAGATCATTTGTGGCATAATGTCCAGCTAAATTCAGCACCAAACCACATTTCAAAGACTGCATGGGCTCATTCACAAGTGTCTAAGTTGGTCTGTGTAGGTAACCTGTGTGTTAGAGAGAGAGAGTTATAGAGTGTGACTATTGCGTTAGCTTCCATTCATCTCCATGTTAGCTTAACGAGCTGTGGCTGCTTTTACTTCCAGACCACCACGATGTCTTACAACTTTCTAATGAGCACACACTTCTTTCACAAAGACAAATTCTCCCTAAATAGTCTCGTTTAGAAACACGCATTTACTTACTGGTTTTCAGTATACACATGCGAAGCTACATACGCCGAAGCACACACACAGTCTCAGCTCTGCACACTAATGAATAGAGCTCCTGCATTCTAATCCATCAGATTAATTGGAAGTGCCTGGCCATGGATTGAGGAATTTTTCATCCCCCAAGCACTGCTGGTACTCACAGCCTCTATCTGCAGTGTGCTTATATAACATGCAGAAAGCAGTGTCTTGAAAAATAGTATGAAGTCATGTTTGTTCAATTTTAGAAATGAAAAAATAATCCACCCTTGGATACTGATGCAGTTGTCTTTTATTAATCTGTATTTTTTTTCCAAGCTTTTTTCCAGGAGTTATGTGATGTGTTTTTGTGATCATTGTTTTCTCCCCTCACTTCCCTTTAACCTGCTTCATCTAATCATATTGTACTTGTTCAACGATCTCCTGAAAAGAGATCATTCTATCAAGGTTCCATATGGGCCTTTTGTAATGTGGCACAGCTGTGCAAAGTACTTCTCTGTCATTGCTCTGCATTTACATTTTTTTTTCCTGAATATTTATTGAACATTATACAAAGATACCCTTGCACATTGAATCTTGGATGAAATCATTGATAAATCCATGCAATTCCAGTGTTTAAGACTGTTTTCTTGTTTTAAAATAAAGTATACAAGGGGCACTTTACTCAGTGTGTCCCCACAGGATCCTGTGAGACTCCAAAAAGTACATTAAACGAGACATGTTCCTTGTTTCAAGACGGGCCAAGTTGGTTGTCAACATTACTGAGGATAGTCTGCAGTTAAGTGTCACGCCAGGAAAAGAGGACTACGTCACTCCACGTAGGAGAGAGGGCGCAGCAAGCGCCAAGTTCATGGCGCCGGGAAGCGGCTTCGTCCAGGCGAGGTGTGCTTTAAAGCTGACACGTCCGGAGTCCCGAGCCACTTTCACTTTTCCGAGTTTTTTTCGCTGTTGAGAAGTGTAAAATAATTTTCTGTTCATTATGAAACTGTGTCAGGACAAAATAGACTATGGCGGGCCGCCACAGTACAAGTGATGAATGAAAACACTGCCTTACTAAATCTGGCATTTGGCATTTGTGTCACGCTGTGACCATTTCATGTCTTTATTTGATAGTGACAGTAGAGAGCGATTATGGTAATGAAATATAACTAACAGTCCATCCAGCAGGAAATAGAACTGGAGATGTTGCTGTTGACTTGGGCGTTTCTAAGACTTTGCCTACCTCTATGAAGTCTAAAGGTTTGATGTATTGCACAGTTGTTGTGTTTGAGTGCGCTGGATGTGGCTCAATATATCTTATAAACTGGCTACTAAGTGAATATAGGTTCAGATAAAGGTAGGAAGGGCTCTCATTTTAAATGATTGCTATTCTGGAATGTAAAGGAGGGCCTACAGAAATAGCTGCCAAGTTCCATTTATATATTCTTCAACAGACAAGGCAATGGTAATGCACAACTTCTCCTCATACACAGTCATTGTGTAGACACAGAGACCAAGTCCCTAAATGTTATGTGTATGCTGTGTAGGAATGTTGTGCCACTAAACATAAAATGTTTCTTTGCTTGTGTTTTGAGTTTTTCCACATTAATTTAAGGCCTTTTTTTTTTTTTTTTTTTTATACATTTACTGTCCCGATCCTTGTTTTAGCAGGTTTTAATAAAAATGCCTCATTACACGACTTATGTATATATGTATATTGAAAATATAAAAAACAAGAACGTTATACTTCCTTTTATTCAGTTTTTCATCTGAATGCTAATAAATGCCACTGCATTAACATTTTAAAGGATGATTTATCTTTAAATTGGTGGATAAATAATTTACAGTTTCTTTATGGCTCTGAAAACAAAATATTTTTCAATGAGTTATTCCTTGGGCAGCGTACCACCATATGACCGTTACCGGCAAATCTGGTGTTGTGGAGCAGCTCAGAACAAATCTGGCAGCTCTGTTTTGTTCAACTGGTAGTTGACAATACCTTTTAGTTTTATATATATTTAAGGCTAATTTTAATAGTTTTAATCCAATCATATATTACATTCAGCTCGCTAGCCAAAACTTGATTTCAGTAATGTAGTTGCTGCATAATATACAGTGGAATAGTCAGCGTACATTGTTATACCTGCATTTTCCACAGCAAAGGAAAAGTGATTCATAAAAATTGAAAGCCGGAGTGGTTCCAGACAATTTCCTTGACGTATGCCATGAACTAAACTACCTTTTCTTTGATCTAAACATGAATAATCCTTTCCATTATCTTGTTATGCTCAGTAAGAATATGTATAGGTCTACTATTATGCCCACGGAAAGATAACTTATTATCCCTCCCTCCACAGTACAGGATACACCCCACATAGCAAACATCTGCTCAATATGTGACATTTGGAACCCAAATTTAATCAGCAGCGATGTTTAGCACCTTGCTTTCAAGATTGTATATGGTTGCACAGCCATATTCAGGAAGAGTCTTCAGCAATATTTCAACATCTCTAGCCTCTACACAGTTGAATTGAAACCTAAAACATTTATCATCCATTATTTAACTATCAGTTCACAATGGTTAGACTCAGTACCACCTAGGCTCTACCTCAGATTGTTTACCTTATTGATGTATTGAAATAGTTTTTAGCAACACGTGCCGTTGCACTTGCAGTTTGTCATGTCGTGATAAGGAATGGAAAAAGCAATCTCTCACCAACTTCAGAAAAGTGCAAAGCAACCAAAACAAACTCTCCATACGGGAGCCGTGGTTTGTCAGTCAATAATGAAAGCATCTTGATAACGATTAAAAATCCCCCCCTAATGCAGAGCAACAGTGTTGTGTTGAAAACAAAAGGATTGGTTTCAGCCTTGAGCCTTTGTCATCTTTATGTCTGCTTTCAAGTGCAAAAATTCTTCATTTATCTCCACTGAAGCAAGAATAAGCCGTCCACCCTTTACTCCTCCTCCTTTGTCATCTTCTATTCATCTTTCCATCCTTATTCCTGTCTGATAGGGAAAGAAATGAACACTGGGGCAGTCAAGTGGAAAAACAGACCCTAGATGTGCCGTAAACCTAGACGCTAATAATCTGCTGGGATTCAACAATGTGAAACACACCGAAAGACTTCCTTCCTCTCGCTCTCCTATTTGTCTCGTTTCCACAAGACTTCCACTTTGTCTTCCTTTGTCTGTCTCTCTGCTTTTCTCCCATCACACACAAATGGATGCCATTCCAAATGGGCCTCTGACGTCTTATCAGAAAAGCTTGCTTGTGCAGGGTTTGAGCTTTAACCATTGTGTGGGAGACTTTCTTCAGAGGTTGAGACGATGGGTACTGACTGGAACAGAGATCTATACAGAGCAAATTGACACCTCAATGGGATGTGTCAGACTAGTTGGCTAGTTGGAATATATTTACATACAAATACATTGTTACAGTCAAGTATCAAGGGTTAATGTAAAGATTTCGAAAGAGTAAATTGATGTCCCTGTCCAAACTTTAACGGAATACTAATTCTAATATGAAGTTTCAACTCTCAAAAGAAGTATGGACTGACTAAATTGAACTCCCTTCACAAAAAGCCGTTAACCTTAAGGTGATAATGACACTCAGACCGGTAGTGACAAACACCCTTGCTTATACATATTAATACAATACTTTGGAGTCTAATGGTGCAGTGCAAAAATACAAACGTTTTGGATTCGTAGTGGACCGGATCATACACATAGAGGGGTTTCATTTCCCTGTGATGTATTCACACAAATGATTAGCATTTGGTCTGAAAGACTTTGGTTGTTGGCAAGTAAAAAGAAGAATTTCATATGGTGGAGTATCTGTGCATGAGTCACTTATAATGCAGGTCTGGAAATAAATATTCTTAAATCACTTGTTCGTGCCAACTGAAACTATTGGTGCAAGTGATTTAATTTTTTTATTTTCACGTGGCTAATATTCCCACTTAACAATAATGGTTGCATGCCACTCTCCTCCTTTCTTCCTCCACTTTTGCTTCTCTGGCGTCTGCCCTCAGACCGGCTCTTATTACTTAACACCCGCGCTCTTGAGAATTGGCAACCAATCAAAAATGACAAATGACAACCTGTAACTCCCGGTGAATGAATGTGGCCCTCCATACGAATACAAATCTGCATAAACGCTATGTTACGCTATCTGTTTTTCCGTAACAAAGCAGAGGTTATGAGATCTCTTTGACTGACTTTTTTTCTTTCCTTAAAATATTTTTGAACCAGCATTCATGCTGGAAAGATGCATAAAGAAAGTACAACACCTACAGGTCGAACAGTGGGAGGCTCTCTTTAGAGGTTGGGCCGGGAATGTGGGTTAATATAATATTTTGTTCCCGTAAGGTTGGATTGACCTCTTTGCCCACTCAGTGAAAAGGTAGCACCTCTACTACACCGACGCACTACAGGGGAGAAATATTTATGTCTAAAGCAGGCACGCATGCATGCACTCTTAAACTGATGTGCACGCACACACAAATGACATATTTAAATATTTGAAGAAAACCATGTGTGGTTCCGTCAAACGCACACTCTCACACACACATACATGCACGCACACACACGCAAAATAATCTTGTTGCGCTGCTAAATATAAGACATAACCTTGGAGGAAAAAGTACTGGCCACTCTAGATCTTCAGTGTCCATTAAAGCCAAAATGAGAACAAGCCAGGAACTGGATGCCGTTTTGGCTACAACCAAGTCCAGGTTTGCTTATATTGGGGACAGTTATTATACTCAAAAGATATTTTAAGCCAGATTCATAATTCATTACAAAGTCCATCTCTTGGGATAGTGGCGGATGTTACTCTTTCTGTCACTGAATGTTCAAGCAAGAGGTTTTTCAAAAAAGGTTATGTCCTTTTTATTGAAAACTTTCCAAATCCCTTTCTCTCCTCACTGTTTCCAACTTTCCTGTTAGATGTTGCCTACTGCGCATTACTGTTCTTCACCATTCATAACTCAACTCTCCATTTCCTTACTGGATTGTTCTTTATTTCTTCCATTCAGAAATCTCACTGACCGCTTGTGTCCTTTGGACAACTGAAATGAACAACGTTAATCTAAAATGTTTGTCTCTCTTTCTCTCGTCCACAGAGTTACATCCATGGCAGCAGTCAGGCTCAGTTTGTGGCCGAGTCTCACATCATCCTTCTTCTGAGTATCCTTTCACCAAGGCGTTTGTGTCCAAATGTTTCCTGTGTTGACATAAATTGAAACACGGTGCGGCAAAAATGCTAATCATCCAGAGAGCAATTTAACTATCTGTGAAATGTCCAACGGCTCATCTTGGTAACAAATTCCTTTTAAATCTCCATTCGCTGACCCACACACCACATTGGAAGACACCTTATATGTGTCTTAAAATATGCGTATATGTGTCTGGGCACACGATTGCTTTGTCATCTGTGTGCATGATCCATAGGGAGGCTACCTGCTGGACTGAACAAACAGATAATACAAAGACATGGGATTGTCCTCTTTTAACTTAACGCGTGTGTGTGTGTGTGTGTGTGTGTGTGTGTGTGTGTGTGTGTGTGTGTGTGTGTGTGTGTGTGTGTGTGTGTGTGTTTTTTTGGCAGGATAGATGTTTCTGTTCTCTGTTTGTCTTCTTCTCTGTCTGCTTGTGTATCTGTGTGTTCTTGCACTGGTGCTTTTGTGTCTGTGTGGGTAATGATACCGTTCATTCCTAGCTGTTGTTTTTGTCCCCGTTGGGAAATAGCAGGTCCAAGGTCGCACCTGCTGCAGAGCAATATCTGTTTGTCCACACTAACACAGTTTATTTTTTTTATTTTCTGCCCATCTGATTACATCTAAATGAAACACACATTCACACCTGCTGTAAGGCTAACATGCCTCCCCTTGTTGCCTTTGCAGGTGGTGTAAACACATTTTATGACTGTCACAGATGCAGTTTCCCCATGGATGTAACCTTGATGTAATTCCTCATACACAGGAACACACACACACACACACACACAGGTACCATGTGAAGTTGCATATCTATACCATTTTAAGAAATAGAAACAGATGAATGTATTTCTCTAATTCTGAAGTAGACTGACTGTTGCTACCAAACGATCTACGACAATGTACTGTTTTTATCTAAGTGTCTTCAAACTCCAGCAACGATAACATCAAATGACATGTTTCTGAGGATAAATGTTGTCTGTATGCTGTGAAAATGTCTGACAGACCAGCACACATTAAAACACATTATTTATCGAATTGATGACGTTAGACGGCATCAGCAACGTAACCTGACAAACCTCTTAATACCAGCTGATTAAAAAAAGAAGGCTGGTTTTGGTTTGTACCCCCAATCCACCATAGAGAGAAGACTGCATAATGTCTACTTATCAATGTAAGAACATCGATTTGTGGAAGCGCTTCATTGAAATTTTGGTGACACGGAAAACTAGAATCAACACTTTTGAACGTTCTAGTCATGTGCACATAAGCCAGTCCTGTCCACAATGTTAAATATTCCAGTTTGACTTTAAAAAATCGATCAGCTTCACAGGATAAAATATATTTTATTCTAATGATATGCATGTGGATGTAGTGGGGATATTTCCCAGAGGGTTTAGGGTGCACCGCAACAGATCAAATAAATGCAGATTGCAGAACTAAAATTCCGTGCAGTTTCATGGTCTTATTATACACTAATAAGTATCCATTTGTTATTATAAAGCCACACCGTGGCAAAGCTTCTTGCAAGCACCCAAACTGCCACCTTCCATGTTTCAGTTCTGTCGCTGTATGTGGAGATATCGCTTGTGTTTATGTCACGGCAGCATAGCATGTCTTTCACATGTGAGCCGATGCCTGAGTGTCGCTCTGTATTTCCCCGTGTGGCAGCCTTTGTTTGTGCACCCTTCAGGTTTTCTCAGTCATGTTGATTGGTATGCAGCACACGCTGAAGAAAGGAATCTGTAATTATAAGCCACCTGAGGCTGGGTTTCACAGTGATTTTACAACAGCGTTGAAGTGTTGAACGGAGCACCGCTTGCTTCTGTAAAAAAAAAAGAGATGTTCACAAAATTGTCTGAACTGTTTATCATTAAAGTTTCATGTCACACTTTCAAAAGGTCACATTACTTAAACAATAGCTAAATACTACAAGTGCATTGTACGATGACCGTACCATGCACACAATGTCTCAGAGGGCTTTACAGGCCCACGTCAGCACTGTAACCCCACCCACTCCGAGCTCTACATAGACGGGGGAAAATCTTCAAAAACATAAAAGAAAATATAAGAAGACCGAGCAGAGGAAACATGTTCTCCACCTCTCCATGCTCGGCTTTATCTGCAACAGTCACAGCAGTCTACAAACAGTGTGCTATTAAAATGCTTTACAATTTACGCAATAGTGGAAAAATAATAAAGGATTCTTTTTTTTATTTTTTTTTTTGTGTTGCCACATGTTGCCATGTGATCTCTTGCCCTCTCACATATTATGATTCATTTGAAAACACCTTTTCTCCCTTTTTATAATGCTGTATTGGGAATATTAACAAAAGGGCCAGTGACCTATGAGCAAAGTCTCACCTGTTTTAATTGTAGTTGTCTATCACAGCAATCAACTATGGCCTTCAATATTTGCAGTTTGATGAACTCCTCAACAACAACAACAAGAACAAGAACAAGAACAAGAACAAGACTCCTCTCTGACACAGTCTCAACAAAGCATGATGGTTGTGAGCTTTAATTGAAAAGTGTTAATTGTAGGTCTATTGTACTGGATTGCTTTATATTGGGATTCACGCCATTGTTTCCAAACCTTGTATGTGACCTCGGTGCTGTCAGACAGCGACTGAAGTTAAGCTAATCTGTTTGAGTGCTCCCGTGCACACATGTGCATATCTGTAAGTGCATATGTGTGTCCAGCACTCCTTCCTGGGTCAGTGTGTTCTTCCAGCTTCTCCCACTCCAGTATGTAAGTGTGTTGTTTCCTTGACAACCTTGTCCCAGATGCTGCAATCACCATGGGGATGGTGCTGCTAAATGAGGCTGCCACCTCCAAGGGTGATGTTGGCAAGAGGAGAAGTGAGTAGTACTTTTTGTTTCCCATTTCAAGCTTAAGTTCTGAGTGAAGCAATTCTCCGCAATGTAACAAGGTGTGTGTGTTTGTGTGTGTTTGTGTGTGGCATTGGTGTCAGTGCCACCTTGTAACTAACATGTAGGTGATTTATCCTTGCAACACCCAATGTGTATGCATCAACATCCATGTTTCAAGAGGTAGCACTGGTGTTTGACAGGTTACTATTCCTGGAGAAGAAACACACAACCTGCAAAGCAATCATTCTTATTTTATGTCTTGTTATTATAACTGAGAAAAACTAGGGCAGTCGATCGCTTGACCAACATTAACTAATGTGATTAATCATGTTTAATCGCTTTTGTTCTCCTTAAGACTGAAGCTTGTAATGGACAATTGAATGTACAGTCAGGGCCATAAGTATTTGGACTGTGGCACAATTTTTCTTATTTTCCTCTTTACGCGACTTTACACGGATTTGAAATGACGCAGTCAATATGTGGTTGGGGTTTAGACTTTCAGCTTTATTTCAATGGATATAATAAAACTATTGCATGAACTGTTTAGGAATTACAACCATTTTTACACAGTCCCCCACATTTTCAGAGGCTCAGAAGTAATTGGACAAACTAACATAATAGTGAATATAATGATCATTTTTAATACTTGGAGGAAAATCCTTTGCAGTCAATGGTTGCCTGAAGTCTTACACCCGGAGTCATCACCAAACGCTGAGTTTAATGCGATAGTTTGGTTATATCCATTTAAATAAAGCTGAAAGTCTACACTCCAACCACATATCGACTGTCATTTCAAATCTGTGTAAAGTCGTGTAAAGAGGAAAATACGAAAAATGGTGTCACAGTCCAAATACTTATGTGACCTGACTGTAAAATCACAGAATTAATGTAGTATCAACTCAAAAGAAATATATTTAAATTCAAATACTATTGTTTGATAGCATTATTTTAACGTTGAACACAGATTCCAGTCAGCTTAAAAGGCATATTTCTTATATGCACTAAAATAAATAATAATAAAACCCAAGCCGATGAGTTAAAGTGCCAGTTGAATTTCAAAACCATCAAGGCCATGAAAAATAGATATCAGCTTAGAATGCAAGATTTCTTTAATACACTGATACAAATGATGATTAACAACAACAAAAATGTCTTACACCTGCCTGTTGAATTTCAAAATGGTCCACAATAGTCCGTGCAAGTATGAAAAAAAAAAAAGAAACCAAGGAGAGATTTCTGCTGAGAGTTCATAATGTTGAATCTTGTACTCTTGCAACTCAAACAGCTGCGCACGCAAAATATCTCTGCTTGCGCAAGTAAAATCGAAGCCTGCGAGGAGAAAACCATCCTTTCAGCGCAAGGAGCGTCCCCTGGCGCTCGACTTCTCTCACTGCTCTTTTGCTGGCAAAACTTTCACCCGCCCACTTGCGAGTGTTTTTTTTTTTTCTTCCTGAGCGGCTCTAATTTGTGCTGGCAGATATTGACGGTGATTTGCCTTCGTATTTGTCATCGAAGTGTGCTGTAACGCCCAAGGAGATACTCACAGAAGTCCGATGATCCCCTGTGAGGGAGACGTCCTTTGCTAGCTCAAGCATGTTCGGCCATCGTGCCCTCTCGTCTTCATACAAAGTGTGTATTCTTGACACGATGTTTTCTCTTGAGGGTAGAATATAAGAGGTGCCTGCCAAAGCAATTCGAGTAATTCCTCTCAGTCCATCATGTTTTACTGTGTTTAGCCAAAAGCTTTAGTTAACGTATCTTCTCACTTACAGTTTTCAATATTCTCCCACAAATACCAGATTGCTGTAATTTAGATTAGTGAAGCTCTGTAGTTTCGGTAGCGTGTTTTGCTTTGAGGTGAAAGGAAACTTTCCCGCTTAAGACTCCCATCATTGACCTTATCCGTGACCTTTTTTGGTTTGGTGGCACACGGTGTCAGCTGTAACAGGAAGTAAATGAAACGCAGCTGCGTTAAATGGGTTCATTTTTATTTATTCTTTACATGTTAAACATTTCAAATTAATCATAAAAATGGAGTTCATTTTGACAACACTAAGAAAAACACAACGCAACATGATGAAAAGTTAAACATTTTAATGAGTTACACAGTTATTGTTCAGCTATAAATGTGTTAACGATAGTCGAAGGGAAACCACAAGTCCAGATATTAACAAGAAATTCTCCTGGCTGCTGCTTACAGTGTGGCCTCCTTGATCTCTTAGAAAAGGTCATCATCTGACTGTAACATTAAGCTCAGAGAAATTATTTTTCCTCTCAGTATCTTATCTGTTAGACTTACCGTGAGTGCTGAGAGGATTTCTCTTCTTTAAGATTTACACTTACACTCTGCAACCTCATAATCAGTTATTTCTGTGCGGGGCCCCCTGCTTCTGCTCTCAATCACTGGAAAATAACATTTCATTACTCTGCTCCCCAACCACTCCAGGCTACACTGAATAGGACAAAAACATGTTTGAGCCACCCCTTAAGCTTTGTGGTCAGTAGCCTGTGTTTTGTTGGAATACATGCCCTAGTTCTTGAGGGTACTGTGATTTACACCTTGATGTTGGAACAGTAGGCGCACTGGAAGACAGATGTAAGCGCATTACAAGATGCAGTTTCTTTTTGGGGTAAACAAACATGGTCAGAAATCAAGCATTTTGTTTTGCTTTCAACTGGGATCTCTCTGTTTCAAATGTAACAATTTAATACAAAAACAATTCCACTCTTCCCCATTGTAGTTTGGGGGGACAGCAGTAGTTCCAGAGATACATTATCAGCCATGACAGCGACGCTCGTATTGTTTTCACATTGTGAGTCTGCTTGTGAGTTGCCAGGTGGCAACCCTATATGTCTGTCTGTCTGTGGACAGCTTTTGTCTTTAGATTGAGATGGGACACTCCTGCACACATGTTCTCACACACACACTGTGTAGATGAAGCATCATGGCAGTACCTTCATTAGTATGAAGTGTATTTGCAGTGTATAACTATCAATTAGCTGCAGCAGCTCTAAAAATGAGAAGCACTTGTTTCACTTTCCAGTTAATCACTGAGATGACCCCTTATCTGCCCCATAATGCCTCTGAACACACAACTGCAGTATTTTGTTTTTTAGCATTTAGCTCAGTGACTGCTTAGTGGTTGATACACTTTGACTAGCAGGTACATTTATGTGGCATAGTCAAAATGAACCTGACATGCTCTGTCAAGAAAATGATTTAGATTGCTTGTAATTAGTCAAGCAAATCTTGAGACAATTCAAAGTGTGTTAGCACACGCTCTCAAACTGACTGACAGCCTCTCATGTTCTGATGATCAACATTTTTCTTATTCTACACAAATACCACGTAAAATCCAAAATCATGTTTTGAGTGCAAATCAAACCCACATTGCACTCACAATCTGAATGAAATTAACATCTGATTTACTTTAGAAATAACGCATAGTGCAGTCACTAACTAGACACAGTTTGGAAGTCACGGAGCGCTTAAAGGCACATAGCTCAGAAAATCAAAAATCAAGGAGTCAAATTTTAGTCATACCTCACATTTATATAGGAAATAGGAAAGGAAATAGATTCTGAAACATTTGCCAAGGCTGCACTTCAGCTGAACTGTGACAAAATAAGTTGCGTGACTGTTACTACACATTACTCTGGAATGACAAAAAAATCATGCTCAGAAATAAGGAAAAATACTAATCATCTCAACAGGTGGTGGACCACCACAGTAGAGGCAGCCAGTCAGCTCTTCTGAGTCCACGTACCAGAGCAGGTGGAAGATATAATCCATGTGGCTGATATATCCCTGGATTTCCACTTTACCAGCAGTAAAATGCACTTTTGTATAGGTCTCATTAAACGCGTTAAAATCCCACTTGTGCTGTAGCAGCTCAATGAACATATGCATTTTCATTCATGCTCCTCCCTATTTTTGTTTGTCATGAAATTATTATGTTGCCAATTCATTATCTCTGCTCTTTTTCTTTCTTAAGAGGCATTTTGAATAAAAAAACTTTTAGAATAAAAAATGTCTCTCCTTGAATTAATGTTCTCTGACCTACTTATATAGCTCCGGGCATTTTATGATAACGATAATATTAATTTTACATTTTATTTGTAAAGTGCCAGAAGACCAAAAACACGAGGCATAAAAGTACAGAGCATTGCAGACACAGGCAGTGGTAGTTGACAAGATTCCTAAGGTGATATTAAAAACAGGTTTTTTAAAAGGTTATATTAAAACTGTCTGCATTTCTAAGCTCCTCGGGCAGAGCATTCCAAAGTCGGGGGGTACTGCAGCAGAATGCCATAGTTTTCATCTTTTCACCTGCTCTTGGGCGCCAAAGAACTTTCTACGTAACCTGACCCCCTCGCAAGGGCGTAGTCAGTCTGGATCCTTGTGGCCCGAGCTCACCCTTTTCCTTTCTGGTAGGAAAGAAGGAGGGTCTTTTTATGTTGATCAATTATAATAGGCATCCTATTATAATTGATCAACATACAAAGACCCTGAAAAAAGTTCAGGGTTCTATATATAATAATCTATGAACAGCTTTGTTACTGGTGGTCATGCACAATTAAGAACATATCTTTTTGAAACTGTGTTACCCAAGGATAATGTTTGTACTTATTTTTGTGGTTATGCAGGTGGGAGGGTTGGTTGGGCGGGTCAAACAAACACAGGACTTTCACTCAGGAGACTGCTGTTCATATGAATCGACGTTGACTCATTTTTACCATGGTTTTGTCACATAACTTCCATAGTTACTTACTGAACAGTTATTTTATGTGACAAACACACCTATTTTAACCCAAACCATGGTCTTTTCCTAAACCTAACCAAGTAGTTTAGTTGCGTAAGTAAATCTAAAAACTAAGTGTTTAAAAACTTGTGTTTAATTTGAAAAGACTACGCATGTTACAACTATGCAGAAAATGACACGTCGTACCTCACATGTTCAAAATTGATGGTTGACGTGTACGTTGAGTGGCCACTGACCAACTGAGTGTGTTGACAGAGAGCAGCTTTAAAATGCTCAATGTCGGACCATCGACATGTGCTCTCATCTTTTGTCAAAAGCGTATGAATCGACACATCTCTTGATTGAAGGACAGATGGTCCCTGAGTGTTGATCATGCAACTCCGTTCATCATTTGAAATAGGCGGTGGTCGCTTAACCACACTAATGGCATTCTTGCTTTCAACCGTTTTCCTTTACTGCCCAAGCATAGATTCTGCATAATCTCTAGATTATGAGAAGGGGAGTTAGATATTAGATGGCCCGTACTGATAATTACCCCAAACACAGAGACACTGTTACACACAAGTGGATTTTAATCAGAGTGGGTGTGATGAAAAAGAAACTCCAGAAGCTGTTCAATGCCTCTGTGAGGCCACAAACTCATGCACGCGCACACACACACACACACAAAAAAAAAATCTGACGGCAAGATTATCAACTTTTTGTTCTACTTTACCCCCATGAGTTCTCCTTGAGATGTTAAAGCTTGGCAATTAAAATGATAATGACTTTATAACTACCTCAAGACTTGTTTCTCAGTATCAGGCCAAAAAAGAACACTTGCATACCTCTACACACAGAAACACATGCATATGCGCTCGCTTAATTGTCACCTGTGTAAGGCTGACATATCAAGTGTACATCAACGATGACTCATTCATCAATTATCTTTCCGCGCCATCATTTCCAACAGGTCTCTCTTTCCTTTTCCCCCATAATCCAATTATTCTCCATCTCAGTTTTTCTCTTGCCCTTTCCTTCCCTTCTCTTTTTATCTGTAGAAAGTTGTATAATTTTTTGGGGATTGTATCAGCTACTTTAATTTAACCTCTTTGTTTAAGTAATTTCCACCTGCTACTTTAAATAAACTGAAGCAAAGACATCATGCAGATCACAATATACTGCAGCGCAAGCATACTAATGCTTACAGAAGCTTGTTACGTAAAGCACACACAATATCCAGACACGAGCCCGCATAAAATAAACCGTTTTTTTATCCCACACACCGCTGTCATTGAGTTGACACACGCACATACGGACACACAAATTAAATAAGTGCATTATAAAGCAGCACAGCGAATAGTCGCCTGTCAGTAATAGAGAGAGGATTAGGCTTGAATTGTAGCGTAATCACTGAATGTGGGTGTTAAATCCCTGGCATATAGCTTCCATACTGCTGATTGCAGCTTCAGGAAGTTATCTGCTGCTTCCATGAGCATCTGTGGAGGAAATCACAGCACAAACGTGGCTTCTCAGCAAGGGAGTTACTGAACTAGTAAATGGAGTTATAAAATCACTACATATGCAATATCGGTGGATGGAGGGGGGGGGGGGGTGATAGACGGAAGGAAGGTGAAAGTGAAAAAGAGTGAAATATCAAAGTGGGGGAGGACGGAATGGGAAGGAGAAATTGAGGAGTCAGGAAAAAGTGAGACGGGTCTGGGAGGGAACTAAATACAGTTGAGGCCATTTTTAAAGCAAGGCCACAGCTCAAGATTACCATATCTGTCTGGTGAGATGTGAACGTGCTGTATAGCACCAAAGTTAGTATCAAATATCAAGAAAATGGAAAATAGGGGTCTCAAGAGAACTGATACTTTGGTACCAAGTCAATTCCAAAAATCTGAAAATGCCAGTGGGCAGCACCAAAATTCTGCTTGGCTAAACAACGGAGCTTACAGCTAACAGCGGAGGTTGCATTGAGGTACATTATGATGCGTTCAAGCTCTGTTCAGTAAAAATCAGTATTGGGTCAAGGTAAATTATATTGTTATCATGATGTGTTCAAATGTAATCTTGTAAAATCTTGTTCTTGGCGAGACATTTAATGTGGATCATCAGGGATTATTAATGAATCCACAAAGACCAGTATGCAAACGGTAATGAAGGAGTGTACATTAAAGCTATGGGATTCATTGTATTTTTCTTTTACCGTCCTATTGAATTGGGTATCGAGAATCGTGTAATTTTACTGGTATTTGTATTGACTACTAATTTCCTGGTTGCGTGACATCCCTAGTGGGAACTTATAGGAGTCCAAATTAAAAGTAGCTTCTTATTTAGGTCTTAGTTTGTGTGATGAGTGATAATACAATGCCCACGGTTATTTATTCATTTGTTTTCTTTAATAGAGTGAGCTAAAGGGGGATAATTAGTTTTCACAGCCTGCACATGTAGATGTGCAGTATGTGTGATACTAGTAAAGAAACAGGTTACCAAGAACTTGAGTCCATTAAACATTTATCTACAAGCCCTGGTTCACTTGTAATTGGGTAGTGTGGACATTAATATTCAAAACATAAGAGACAGTCGGCTTTGGCATAAAAAATAATGAAATAATTGTGGGTGGTTGTATCCAGAGGCTGAGTCAGTTAATGTCTCTTGAAGCCAGTTGCTAACCAAAGAATGAACTGAAGAACCATTTAGCATCCTAATATCTATTCATATTTGTCCTCCTAATGAGGTAGGCTTAACTTAATGTGTTTATTGGCTCCCCTGTGCTGGAGAAAGGTACATTTATTTCTACCATGCCAATATATCATGATTTGAATTGAGCCAAGTCATACAGTCAAAAGACGGATTACCACCTTCGTCACTGAGGGAAATCATTCAGCTTAAACATTTCGCCAAGGTCATAAATCACTTTCATTAGCATGCTTAGTGCGTGTGTGTATCTGAGTGTCATTATCCACGGAAGCATACTAAGATACCTCTCAGTCATAACTGATGAGCTATGGGAAATACATCCCACTAAAGTTAATGAAGATACACAGACGTTCTGTCGCTCACGTCCTCGCGGGCACATATGTAGATGTGGCATCTCGGGGAACACGAGGCCATAAGGGCTCTCCCTGGAGACGCACTCTCAAATATGCAGTGCTCTCAATCAAGTCACTCGGTCAATGTCACACGCACACACACACACGCACGCACGCACGCACGCACACACACACACACACACACACACGCACAGGTTAGTATTACAATACTTGTCAGGACATTGTCTTGAATTAGTCATCAGTGTAACCTTTATTTAACCCCAGATCTGTCCTTTCACCTCTCGAATTTTTTTATTCAAAGTCAAAAAATGACAAAGTATTTTTAACAATTTACCCTCTTGGCTGATGCCCTTTTGATCCGTAGAAGGATAGAAGGAGAAGAAAGCGCACACACACACACACACACACACACTGATTGCTGAGTGGGCCTCCTGTGTATTTGAGAATGTAGGTGTGTGTGTGTCTGTTGTAGATGCATTAGGGCTTGAATGTCATATCAACTGCTGCCCCTCTCTCAAACAAACACACACAAGCAGAACACTACAGCCGCTCAAGGGTGTGTGTGTGTGTGTGTGTGTGTGTGTGTGTGTGTGTGTGTGTGTGTGTGTGTGTGTGTGTACACAATTATTGTAAATGTAGATTGGTGTATAAAGTGAAAGAAAGAAAGGAGAAGAGTCATGTTGGACTTACACTGAGCAGGGACAGCAAATGTAGTCTTATACACACATCCAAAACGGATCACAGGACAACACACACACACACACACACACACACACACACACACACACACACACACACACACACACACAGAGCACGCAAACCAATGGAGCCCCAAATATGAATGATAGCACATACACACAAATTTACACTGAGAATCTGTGATACACTTCCAAGCCAAATCTTTTGTCCTGATGTTGCCTCCTCGCTCTCTCTCTCTCTCTCTCTCTCTCTCTCTCCCTTACACACACACACACACACACACACACACACACACACACACACACACACGTAGACACAGAGCGAGAACAAGCACATATCTCACTATTTAGTCTCCAGGAGAGGTCCTCATCCTAATCCCTGATTAACAATATCAGTCGGTGGTGACAGTTTAATTTAACACAGTCCCTCTCAAGGATTAGCCGCTACATGAGGGTGTGTGTGCACACACTCATACACCCACACACACAGACACTCACAATTCCCCTGCAGATTAAAGATCATGCTTATGTATATTTCACTTTAGAATAGCCACTGAGGAAATAAGATGATAGTAGTTGCAAACACAATTTTGTGCAGCACAGCAGGGTTGATGTTGAGAAAGAGGCAGTAGTGGATTGTTTTGAATAACGTAAATATTAAAATGTTTTGGCGTGATGAAGAGCCTCAGGTACTGTTTGAGATGTCCTTTCTATCAGCATTATTGCAAATGTCAAATATAAATGTTCTCATCATTTAGCTGTGTGTATGTAGGTCTATGTAGGTGCTTGTGTGTGTGTGTGTCTGTGTGTGTGTGTGTGTGTGTGTGTGTGTGTGTGTGTGTGTGTGTGTGTGTGTGTGTGTGTGTGTGTGTGTGTGTGTTTGTGTGATCCACCAACATGAAGAGCAGAAGCTGTGTTCAGTGTGTACCATGTCTAAAGCCTGCGAGCACATTCAATTTGAACAGAGATCAAACAGAAGAGTTGCATCAGTGGTTATAATGTGCGTGAAATGATTTAAATGGTTGCCTTTAGCCAGGAATCAAACATTCTCACGGGCCATTGTCTAATAATTATTATGCATGTATCAGGGTGTCTGCGGGATTTGCAAAACTTTGGAAATTATGGAAACTCAAAAGCATTGAGTGTAATTGTTGTAACTTTTTACATTATAAAACGTTTCATGGACCGTGTCGCAGTTTCTGTGTGTATTGTTTTTTTAACTGTGTGTGTGTGTGTGTGTGTGTGTGTGTGTGTGTGTGTGTGTGTGTGTGTGTGTGTGTGTGTGTGTGTGTGTGTGTGTGTGTTTCTCTTTCCAGTCATCTGCCTGGTCGGCCTTGGCCTGGTGGTGTTTTTCTTCAGCTTCCTGCTCTCCATTTTCCGGTCCAAGTACCATGGATACCCATACAGGTAACTATAGCAACTGTACAGTCGCACTGTACAGACGCTCACACAAGTTTCATCCAACTTACTCAACAGTTATTCGAACACAATATACAATGAATCTTAAAATCACTGAAGTTGACATAAAATCGCTACAAAGTTATTGCAGACACAGTGGAAAAAAAATCCTGGCCAAAACCGGATCCATCCATTCCCATTATTTCATTGATCCTAAGACAGCTGTTCGATTGGAAACACTCCCTTCAAAATGTACGAGCCACAGCGCCAAGGTTCTTTCTCCGGACACCAATCCGCCAGCGACACCTTCCACAGGGATTTGCAGTCTTGATTTGGTTGCAGCACACTCCATACATACATGCATTCCCATATATTTTCTTCCGTAACCATGGAACCTTCATGGGTGTGTTCTGTAGCTCATCATACGGTGAATGTGTTTGGACTCTGAAGCCCTTCAGCTTAGTGAGCCAGAACAGCAGCAATTTGGTCCCACTTTGAGCTAAAGGTCGCCACTACATAAAAAAGATTTAATGTGCGACGGAAAACACTCCACAAGTCCTCAGAGTCCGGGTACAATTCATGTCACGGCACAACACAAGAACACCTCGGGCTGCAAAAGAACCTCTCCTCTGGAGCTGGAAGGGATTGGTGTTGTTGGGGGCACTTCACCAGGGCAGATCATTTACTATCACGGGGGCTCTAACCCTGTTGCGACCTGTGGCTTGAAATAGGACCAAATTGCATTTTGCCAGCTCAGTGGAGGGGCTTAACGTCCGATGATTGTTGTCGAGGGACTCTGATTGGAAAGTTTAGTCGTGTGGTATGAACCTGGTAATGCTGTTTCACAGGTACGTATTTACAACAATAAAAAATACAAACTGCAGTAAGGAAGCAGTCGGTAACTTCTCAGAAGTCTATAGACTTTATGTATCTTCTGCAAGCATTAGAGCTATTTAGCCTGATCCAATGCCGCCATAAACAAAACAAAACAGTTTGAAACCGCAGTATCTGCCAAGAAAATCAGCAACAGCCAAAGGTTTTTACTTTTTTTTTTTTGGTTAGCCTCTGCTAAAAATGTTTTGTTGTGCAACACAAGCCACAAAAAAATAAATGCCTTTTATTCTTCTCTCCCTATTATCTGCTTTGTTTCTCCCCTGTCCTCTTCTTTACTCCCGTTAATCCTTCTCTGTCTCTCAGCTTCCTTATTAAGTGACAAAAAAGAGCGAAGAGGAGGCCAGCGGATGGCGAAGAGGCGATAGGTTGGAAGAAGAGGAGTCGACAAGATACTTGAAGAGGAGGAGGCAGCGTCAATATTCAGTCTAGAGTGCATGGTGGAGTTTCTTTTTTTGTGTGGTGTTTTCTTTTTCGTTTTTTTTTTTTATCGACTCTTATCATAAACTCTGCTAGTTGAATAGAAAATAAATTATTCCTTCTTACACTGGAAAATAAAGGTGTTTGGCATGTCTCTGTATTTCTGTCGTTTTTTTATGGTCCCCTTTCGGTGATTGAATATTTTGTGTGGCTAGATTTACTTGTATTTTGTTATTATGTTATGTATTTTATTTTATATATAAAAACTGTGTTGCAGGTGAAGTCACAGAGAGTAAAGTGTGTGTTGAGAGGACGGGAAGTGAAGCAGCAGGTTAGGAAGATGAATACGTGGTACAACTTGAACACAAGTTTATTCATTAGTTAGTAGGGAAGCTCTTAAACTAGTTGTAAAATCTCTATTAATTATATCTTCCAAGGTGCTCGTCACATCTATGTCTCTAATTTTGACAACATGAATGCAGCTTTCGAAGATAAAGATGCTAATCCCCAGATGGTAAATTCCTGCTGTAGGTTTAGAGCTCAGTCAAACTCCCAGTTTTGAAGGCTAAAATATAAATGGCTCAAACATTGAACAGTGTGCAGATTTATACACATGAAATAAATCCAATCAAGTTTTATTTTGTATGTATCGTCTCAAAACGTGTCGTTAGGTGTCTCTAAAAACTTTTGAATGAGGTTATTCAAAGACTCAAGACAAATAGCCACAATTGACCAATATGAGCCTTGAGTGTTAAACAAAAGCTCGGCTTTTCACAGTCTAACTTTTTGTCTGTATTGAAGGAACATTCACTTCTCCCCAAACTTGCACGGATCTTAAATCACTAATGCAAAATAGTAGCACATGAACTGAGTTGACAGTAGAGCGGCCGCGAGTAGCTGTAACTTTTCTCGCTGAATGTGAGAAGCATAGGTCATTTAGAGAATACATACATATCTAATTCTTTCTCTTGTGGACTGCCCACTAAAACACTGAGTGGGCTGGAGCATTGAAACCATTTATGTAACCCATCTATGCGTGGGCAGACAGAGGAATGGTGCCGCACCAGTTTTGACAAATGTAATAAAAATATTCACTCTTAGACTTCCCATTCTTGTCTATTTTTGTTTCAAATCGTTGGCTGAACCTCGTGTTATCTTACCGAAACACGAGCAGTTTGAAGAGCTCGAGACTTTAAACTGAGTTGGTCGCTGTATTGAAATTGCACAGCACTTTTAAGTTTTTCATCCTTTTCTTTCCTTCCCTTCTTCATATAATCAGTAACTGCAATCTATTGAACGTACTGAATATCAATACATTCAGATGGCTGTTGACTTGTGCTGTGTTAGAATTTGACACAAAGTCAGAGAAGTGACTCAAAGATTGCAAAGAATTCCCTATTTTCTGTAGAGAGTTATAATAAGAATGACTATAAGTAGAGCCACTTTCTAAGCGATGAGAGGTAATTATAGCAAGTGACACCTGCCCTCTTTATGCTTATAAATAACATACTTCTTCAAGTGAGTAGAATAATTGTTATTATTAATATTATAACAACTCCAGCTTATTGATTGGCCCGGGTTAAGATATCTATTTTTGTTTCCACGATGTACAAGGGCCGAGTTGTGGCCTCATCGTCAGCGCTAGGAATAGCATTTCCCATCTGTTTCCCCTGAACTGTTGACCTTTATGGTGTGGAGGAAATGAGCAGAATAAATGTCACCTTCAGGGAGGGATAAGTATTAGCAAGTGAAGCGAAATCAATGTGTATATTAGATGGAGGGCAGCTGGAGTACGAAAGACATTATGACATGAAGAATTATCTCTCCGCTGCTTCAAAAAGTTACACAGAAATCAGCCATTAACCTTGTGAAATTTGCATATTTTCCTTAAAGGTTTGAAATAGACTGCTTGTCACTACCGATGTGCAATGTTTTACGCTTTTTAATCTGGGCATTGCTTTCCAGATATATTTATCTGGCTCGATTAAAAGATCACTTCGGTATTCTTTCAACCTGCGCCCCATTTTCTTTTGTGTTTTCTGAAAGATTTTCAATGTCACGGCTGAATATTTAGATGAATTCGACAATGTGGTTGAGGTCTTTGAAATTGATGGCCGTCCTTATTTATTTGAGCCGTTATTGATTTGAGCCTTGAGTGTATCCAGATGTCACAACAATACTTTTCCTTGAGCGGGACTTGGACACAATAGCCAACAGACTGGATCAAGGATAAAATTTGAGGAAGTTTTATTTCTGTGTCGGGTCTTTTCCATAATGTTGTCAGACACTTATAATAACAATCTGAGCCCGTTCGAGGCAAAAAACTGCTTTTTTTTATGTTACATCACATTGACCCTGCTTACTTGCCCTCAATGCCCATTTTGCAGAGGCTGGTTACAGCGTTCTTCCTCAATACCGAGCCAATTTCATGATTGTTGCCCCTTTAGCCATTTAGAGTCCATGTTGAAAAATACAGAAGTTACCCTTTAAGTTAGATTTAACCCTTGAGGTTGAATGTACTTCCTCATCTTTTGGGGGTCCCATAGGCCCCAATGTTGTATGTGTAAGATGCTAACATTACAAATCAATATTTTTCTCCACTAAATACCTTTTACCTGTTATGTAGGAATGTATTGAAGTGATACCCCTTTGCTACAAACTGTATGTTTGTGGTGATTTTGGGCCTGAGAGAGGTCACACTCCCTTTTAGACTTCCTCTGGAAAACTGCAGAAACAGAAATCCAGTCTGGGAGGCGTAGAGCTGCATAAAACTTATTTTGACTAGAGCACATTCATAAATTTAAAATTCTAATTTAAAAAATATGTAATTTAGATAAAAAAAAAAATGTGATGTGAAATGCAAAGGCATTACTCTGAAATCAGCTGGGTTAAATCAAAATAAATAGGCTTTCAGAACAACAGAATAATACATTCACAAGAGAAAGAACCTTTAAAAACTGCATTAGTACTGTGTGTCTAGTTGCTATTCTTATTTTGGAACTGCTAATGTTTATTTCCATCTTTCCATCTGAAGAAAAAAAAAAAAATCAAAGAACCGCAATTGCCATTTGGATGGTGACAGCAGGACTGGCATTTGTTGTGGAGGGGTCATGGTGGACATATTTCACAGATAGTAATTCAGAGAGAGCTGCAACTTTTCCAGGAGCCTCTTTCTATTTCTAATATCCTGTTTAAAGAGCTTCTCGTTTATAGTCTGACTTATGCACAGACAACAAACAAACGCTTCTCTCCCTGTCTGACTTCTTTTGTTTTGTTTCTAAACCTCTGCTCCCATCTCGGTTCTAGACTTTGAATAGGCCCCCGAGGTTGCTTTGCAGTGTCACAGCACTTATTCACTGCTTCATCATCACTGTACCGGGCAGTACGTACCGCTGTGTGCGTTTGGGCATTCAGCGACCTTTACGAGTGCTCCAACCCGTCACTTGTTCGGAGCACTGCCGTTCGTGAACTGTTGGAAATAAGCGTTGAGGAACTTTTGAAAATGTCTCTTGCAGTTCTATTGAACTTTTCAATTTCCATTCAGCTGCTCTGACTGGATATCTCACAGCTAATCTTGAACAGCTACTGGTGCGTTGTTTTTCCCAGCAGCGGCGCTGCAGCCTGCCGTCTGGTCTGATCCGACTGCAGGGTCTGATGCGGCTGTCTTACCTGACCTCCATGGCGTCCTGCTGTGCCGGCGACGGACCTTGAAGAAGACTCTCCTGCTGTCTGTCTGCTCGGGTGCATGATGCCACCTCACTGTGGACCAAGTCTCCCCTCTCATCTGCAGTCCACAAACATTTTCTCCAGGCATCCACACCACAGCTCCAGTAATTATCATCAGAGGGCTGCTTCAGTCGTTGCTGTTTTGTTGCATCAGCATCTGTATTTGCGTGTGCACATTTGGGCTTGCGTGTGTGCGTGTGTGTGTGTGTGTGTGTGTGTGTGTGTGTGTGTGTGTGTGTGTGTGTGTGCGCGCGTTCATGTATCAAAGTGTGCGCATGTGTCCGCGAGTGCGTGCATGTTTTTTTTGTTGTTTTTTTTATGTGTGATTTTAGAGGAAACTGTCACATAAGATAGGAGCGAATAAGACAACATCTTGAACAGCTGTTTCTCAACTTAAAAAGGAGATTACGTCCCTCGATCCTTTTCTCTCCTCTATTGATGCCTGGCTGCCTCTGTACAGCCGATCTATTCTCGACATATGTGGATGCTGTCTACAGTGGCATAAAGTGAAAGAAAATGTGATGCAAGGCCCTCTAGGGTGCTCTTCCAGTGGAGAAAGCGTGATGCAGAACACTGATGGGTTTCCTTAAAATTCAGAAAACGTAATGCAGGGACCTCTCGGGGTTCCATGTGGAGGAAATGTAATGAAGTGTCCTCCAAGGTGCCCTTCTAGTGGACAAAACATGATGCAGCGCCATAAGGCTGCCCCGACGCATGCAGTTAATGCCACTTATATTTTCTTTGCCGCCGTGTGGAGGTCAGGTTTTCATGTGACTCATGATTGATGATCCTTGTTTTTTTGAGTAATACTTACTTACTTCATTCACGAGTTACCTATGTACTCGTGAATAAAACTTTCAGTCAAAGTTGCATGTAATTCAGTCATTTATTTGTTGGTAACAAAATTAATTTAGTTGTTAGAAAGTCCTCATGGAGCTTAAACAAATGAACATGTGTTCCTTATAAAGCGCGTGAGGCTTTGAGCTCACGAAGCCATCGGAACGGGTCGTGTGCAACATCAGTCCTCGGCGTGTTTGAAAACTCATTTACTTTTATTCGAACCAATCTCTGAAACATCTTCTAGGGCCTGCCAATACCCTCTACAACTTCCTACAATAATCATGCCACTGATGAGAAAAGGTACTTCAGGAAACTCATTGCACGAAGGATAATTTAGCAAAGTATTTCCCTGATTTCACCGCCAGCCACTGACGCCACCATCATCATGATCCAGCCTGTGGATAAGCCGGTGTGTGCCCTGAAAGGTAATAACTAAGATTTACACCAATCACAGCAGCATGACTAGAGAGAGTGGGGGAGGGGAGGAGGGGAAGCAGGGGGGCTGCAGAGCCTGTTAAGGGAACAAAAAGGGCATAAATAAAATGATACGTTTACTGATAATACTGGATAACGCTGTGGCGTGACAGCTTGAGGAGCGCAAGATTCAGAAGTACCATCTACCACTGATATTACCACTTCTATTTGCAGGGGAACCCATTTTGATGAGAGATTCAGCTCAGATCTGTTTTTCTGATGAAAAATACATACTCACAAACAGTGAGGAAAAACTCTTTGGAAAGAATCTGCAACTGTGGGTGTGGGTGTGAAATACAGGCAAGGGGAGATGTAATGTTATCTATTTTCGGAAACTTTCATTATCTTTTTTTTTTTTTTTTTTTGCAAAACATCTGTACGTTGCATTGAAACATATTAAAACTTTCAACTTCTCAAAAGTCCGTCCAACTCATGTTCCACTTTCATCAGGCAACAGGGACATTTATGTATTTGGTATAATCAACCGTGCGAGATCAGAACAATGCTGTTTGTCTTTGTTCCGGAAACCTTCTTCAAACTGTGCGAACGTCTGCCAAACACGGAGCCTGCCCGGGTTTCAGTGTTTGCGTGTCAACACATAATCTCAGTAAGATGTGCTGAGAACATATATTTGTAATAATTGGTTTACTGACAAAGCTATTTTATTCTGTGATTAAATGAAATATGTGTATATATAGTCTAAGAGTCCAGCGCATTGGATAAGCAAAAAGAACAGCAAACACAGAGGAGAGTCAAAACAAGGAAGAGGAGAGCTGCCAGTTCAATGTGCATGTTTGATTACAATTTTAGTGAGTCTGTTGAACATTTTTAGTATTGAATTGTCTGGTGTGCCGTTGTAGAAAATGACATTCTTAATTGTGCCAGTTTAATGGAAAAACTTAAAGTCTATTGGAAATAATTGAATTACTTGTGGTAGCCTGAGGTATACAATTTATTTATTTTTTTGCAGGACTTTTAATTTTAAAACGGACAATTTGCACTATCACGATGCGTGCCCTACTCCTACCGTGTATTGGACGCATATGGTTTGAAGATAAAGGAATTTACAGAACATACAGAATGTGCATTATTCTCTCGAAGCACTGTTGTTGTCTTAAACCAGCTTTCCCCCTCACTTCTTCACCAAACAGCATCCTGAGCCTGTCAAGAGACAGCAGTCAACTTACTCAGCAAGTCTGAAAGTTTCCTCTCGCAGAGATCTGAAGAGCTGCTGTCAGTCGAGGGCTTCCACCCTGTAACACCACAAGACTGTCTCCATGGCAACAAGTACCCTCAGACCTATATCAAGTGTACTTATATCATGGAAACAGCGTATAAGAGCGAGTGTGTCTGTATATTATTTAAGTGATGTGTACGTGAGAGACGCAGGGAGAAAGTCAGAGGATAAACAAGGTAGGTACACAAGCTGCCCGACCAAAACACCATTTGCATTTTCTTCTCATGTTGGCTAAATATAACTTTTACAGCTTTTAATTATGTTGTGTTTAAACAGGATTTCTCTATATGTCTTTTTTTTTTTTCTTCCTTTCATTTTTTGAACACAGTTCAGTTTTTTCTTTGCAGTCTCAGACTTGCAGAGAGTTTGTCAAGATCTTCTCTCCAGTCCTAAACCTTTTTAATTGCACTTTGTAACACACATGCATTCAGATAAGAGTACAGACACCTACACATACATCGCTGTGCCATGCAGACTGTAATTACATGCTGTTACAGCGGCAGCCTTACAACTTGTCAGGCTGGCGTTCGGTGCAGTACTTCAAGTAATCGCTCAGAAATACAAGTCTTACACACACACACACACACACACACACACACACAGTCTCGCTGATACACAGATGTGGCAGGAAAGTTAGGTTTCAAACTGAACCCGATTCATTTTCTGTGAAGTGTACTCGTCGTACAGCAAGATGTAATACACAGTAATTGTCACTCTTTACTCCTTCCAAACTCTCTCACTTTCGCTCAGTCTCTCTCTCTCTCTCTCTCTCTCTCTCTCTCTCTCTCTCTCTCGACACATCTCCTTTCTTCCCCCTTGAGCATTCGGAAGAAGACAACAATCCAAACTCACCACCAGCTCCTAATTAACCGTATAAGTGTGGCTAATTAATACATTGATTAAAGTCCCTGGGAAGAAAACCAAACTGACCCAACCCTTTGTTTCTCTTAGGCTTGACGGCATTGAAGCCTCCTCCACCACCCCAAACGCAAACAAACGCTTTCTCCGTGACTTCAAAGGGAGGGATTAGATAAGTCAGAGGCCGTCCTGCGAGGGAGCAACGAGCTAATTTTGTCTCACAAACAAACTGTCAAAGGAGGCGTTTTATACACGGCGACCGGAGGGGTCTGAGATCATCATCAACGTTACCACTCTTTAAAGAGAAGTGCTTTTTTAGCTGCGTGGTGTCTGGGTGTTGAGAAAAGAACCCTTCAAAGGGTAGCCTTCAAAGGGGGTTTTAATTATTACATGGAAACTCTCAGTCTCTGTTGTCATCTACCTCTCTCTCTCTCTCTCTCTCTCTCTCTCGCTCTCTCGTTCTCTCTCTCTCTCTCTCGTTCTCTCTTTTTCTCTTTATATATTTTCCCGTTTCTCCCTCAGCAACAGGCTGCCACATTTAGATTAAATCAGATGAAAAAAGCAATAAGCCTCAAAATTAGTTTTTAATTATATCAACAGGCTGTATCTCTTGTCACCAGCCAGCACCACCTTCTCCCACACTTGCCAGATTCACTAACAAGGTGCAAGAGATCTAGTGACACTATGAGAGGAAGTAACACGCACACACGTCTCACTCTCTCTCGTTTACTCACCCTCTGCCAAAACTAGCCACATGCAGTAATGACTGGATATAGTTATATTTACTATCTTTAATTTGACCAATATGTCATAAAAGTTGTCCCCAAAATTCTGTTTTATGCATGAAAAAATGACATATCTACATTAAACATTAAAGGAATCACAATGGATTATTTACAAATGTGTATGTTGTATCTAATCAAGATTTCACAGAATAATCAATTAGACATCAACAAAATTATTTATTTCCTATCTTAACATAATCAGAAAATTATCATATTGTTTCTACTTCATATACTGTAACTGCAAGCCAACATTTGTAGGTTACTTTCCCTGCATAATACTGAATACAATACTAAAATAATCTTTCACAGACACTTGCTGGAGAAGAAATATATAGTCAATTAGTTTAGATTAGTTTGTTATCAGTTATTATTAGTAAGTTATAAAAACAAAGTCATGCAATATCGGACATAATATGACTTGCTGTGCGGTTATTTATACACCGGGCATCCTACTGGCCCATGTGCGTCTGCTGCATGATTTACTCGATGTCCTCCGTGCCAGCATCAGTTTCCAACGAGATATCAGGAACTGTCCTAGTTTAACAGAAACTCAATGTAGTCCTGGAAGAAAGTTAGGTCCACAAGAACGTCTATTATAGATATAGATTTATGGGTCGAACTTGTAACGGCAGCAACAGAACGTTTGCTGATGCAGTGGGCAGTCAGGGTGGTTTGGGATCAATCGTGAGAACTGAATGTGGAAGTATATAAAGATAGGAAATTATGCTATTTAGATTCAGTTTTTTAATGCAATTATTCAAGCTGAGCAATTCAAATTCAAATATGAATGATTCAAATTCAGTTACTAATGACATATTCCTGGCAATACAAAGACCTTTACTTGCAGTGCAGATTTCACATTGTTCTTTAACATTGACCGATATAACGATTTAAAGACATTTTCAGTATCACAATATGTTTATCTAACGTTTCTGACAACAAACAATGTCTCCCTTCGGTCCCTCTAGTGTCTTCCACAGGTCTTTCCTCATTTACTCCACTTTTTGAAAACATCTCTGAACTCTCTGGGAACCTACCCTACCTCCTTCCCAGCTCTTTCCTCCGGTTTCCCTAGAGATGCTTCCTTAACAACCCCCTGAGGCACTGGTAAACGAGACAGCTGTGGTTGCAGAAACAGTGCAGGGACAGTTGACGAGCACCTACAGCGAGATGCTGAGCAAAAATAGTTTCTATGCCAAAGAAAATCAAATCTGGTTAAGGCCGCATGCTCTCCTACACGCACACACTAAAAGTATAAAGAAACACCCACGGTGTGTGCCCGCCTGGTGACCAGCATTATAAAAATGAATTGTTGTCTCATGGGTTGCAACAGTTACAGGGAGCTCTGGGTAAGGGCCTCATTTGCATACTTTTGTAATTTGCACATCACCTGTGTCATTTACTTTTGAGGCTGATGAGTATGAAACTGTCTACATGACCTGTTTCTGCTGCTTGACACACACAAACACACACACACACACACACACACACACACACCCACACACACACACACACACACACACACACACACACTCTCAGACTGGTACGAATTAAGACATAGAGGCTCGCTTCCTGCTTTCTTACAGTGCAGACGCTTTGCTGCTTGCTCTCGCCTGTTTGCATTTTTTCTGCTAATCTTGTTGTCATCTGTGAGAAGCTTTGAGCAGCAGCTCCTGGACACTTGAAAATCACTGGGACTGTATTTCTTTGTAGATTTAACAGGCTATTGCCATAATTCCGCTAGTTTAAAGATAAATTGCTCTAGGCTACTTAGCAGCTAAGCTAAAGCTAAGTAGCATCAAGATGCGTCCCTTCCCCACGGACGGCTACTACAAACTCCTGCAGAAGATTGCAGTCTTGGAAACAAAGATCCACCGACTAGAAGTGAACGTGAAGGTATATCGACTGTGTGAGAACGAAACCACTTTACCATGGACTCAAAATATTGGACAAGCGCAAGCTAAGACACAGCTAACTAGCACCACCAGGCCTATCAAGAAACAGGAGGGCTGTGTAGCAGTTAATGAATCCTCAAATGGTAGTCCTCCCTGGAACTCTCTCGGTGCAAAGCCGAAGAGGACATCATACCCTCGGGATGTGGGAGGACGACTAACAGGCAGAGCCCAGCACCCTGAGATTTGTGATGCGACTGGCTGGCTTTTTAAGGCAGATGGAGTTTGCCTGAACAAGTCAGGGGTAAAACTGTTTACCTATAATCTATTTTTCTTCCTGCGTCACCCGTCTGTTCCTGCTGCCAAGGACAGGAAACAAGAGGAGTCGAAACAAGAGATAACCACGTAGCATCGCCGTAGAAACCTTACGGGAAGGATGCCCCCGCCTAAGGAGAGCCGAGAAGAGGAGTCTCCAACCTCTTTACTTCCCTCACAAGCACCTACTTCCACCCCCCAGACTCCATCCGGGTTCTCCCCTCCTTTCTACTCACTCTCTCCCCCCCATCTCCATCCTCCCCCCACCTGGAGTTCACTGACCACATGAAAGACCTGGTCACTACTGGAACCAAATTCATTCCCCGCCCCACTCCCCTTTTCCCTCCTAAAATCCCTCCTCGACGTCCACCTCCAGCTCGAGCTCCGCCACTGGATCTAAGTCCTCAGCCAGTTTTGACACAATCGGCAAAGTTAAAGCGCATTGCCCCTCCCCTGCCTTCACTACAGCTCCACAACCATCCTCTGTCTCCCCTACCTTTTAAAGGCATTAATTGATATCTTCTGGGTCCAGGCTACAAGGCTAATGATGCCACTGATTCTCTCTGGAAACAGTCGGGGTCCTGTATGCAGCTAGCCTTCTCAATTCCTGTACTGATAGTTTATAGAAAAAGAAAGGTGAGGCTGCGAGGAAACATTAGTAAATCTGCAGACCTATCAAATTTAACATGCATTCCTCGTCAGCCTGTAAAAGCCCTAAAATTGGCAACTAGAGCTTTAACCACATTAAACTTAGCTTTATTAAATATCAGGTCTCTGTCAGGAAAACAATTTTAATCAATGATTTTATTGTTAGGCACAAACTTGATTTTTTTTAACTAAAACTTGGTTAGACCAAGATAACAGTGCAGCTGTTCTTATTGAATCAACACCTCACAACTTTCATGAATGAAATGAGCGCATAAGAAAGGAGGTGGAGTTGCTATTTTATTTAATGATTCTTTTCAATGCAAGCAGATGTCTTTTGGTCATTTTACTTCCTTTGAATATGTGGCTATGAATTCCACTCAAGCTTTATTCCTAACCATTTATAGACCACCTAAATACTGTGCAACCTTCTTTGATGAGTATACTGAACTGCTGTCCATAATCTGTATTGATTTTGATTGTGTTGTCATTGTTGGCGATTTCAATATCCATGTTGATAATCCCAAGGACAGAGGGTCTATAGAACTATGTGGTGTCCTTGATAACTATGATCTGACTCAGCATGTAACAGGACCCACCCACAACAAGGGGCACACTCTGGACCTAATCATCACCAAAGGTCTAAACATTTCCAAGGTTGCTGTGACTGATGTTGCACTCTCTGATCATTTCTGTGCTTTCTTTGAGAGTGCAATCTCCCTGCACACAAATGTCAGAACCGAGGTTGTGACGAAACGTTACATCTCTGAAAACACCAGTGAACTATTTATTCAGAAGAGCTCCTCCACACCAGCCCTCTCTTGCATATCAGTCAATGAGCTTGTAGATAACTTCAATTCTAAAGTTAAAAATGTTATTGATGCCATTACACCCACTAAAGTGAAGGTTGTCTCGGGTAAGCAAAGATCTCCTTGGAGAAATGCCACGCTAGTCAGAATAGAGAAAAGAGAGTGTCGGAAAGCTGAGCGCAGGTGGTGAAAAACTAATCTCCAGGTTCACTGTGACATCTATGAAGAGAGACTTCACAATTATAATTCGGAACATTGAAATGCAAGGCAGTCCTTTTTCTCTGACATTATAACCAAAAACAATAACAATGCATGCGCCTTATTTGCTACCGTCAACAGGCTAACAAACCCTCCAGTGTCACTAACTGCTGAGCTCCAATCCACCTGGGCATGCGATCAATTTGATTTGTTTTTTACTGACAAAATTCAGAAAATTAGACAGGCAGTTGGTGCCTCCACACCAACCACAGGATATGTGTTGTCTCCATCTTTAAATAACATCCATTCAAATATCATGACACAATTTCATTCAATCAACCAAAGAAGCCTAGAAGACATTATACAACATCTGAAATCATCCTCCTGCTGCTAAGATGTTCTACCGACACACTTTTTCAAAAATATTTTACACTGCATGACCACTGAACTTTTACAAATTGTAAACAGATCCCTTCTCTCAGGTGTTTTCCCACAAGCCCTAAAAACTGCAGTTATTAAACCACTCCTAAAGAAGGCTAGTTTAGACTGCGCAATAATGAAAAATTATAGGCCAATATCAGACCTCCCATTTTTAAGTAAAATAATTGAAAAAGTGTTTTTTCAACAGCTTAACAACTTCTTAGCCGTAAATAACTATGTTCATGTCTTCCAGTCCGGCTTTCGACAGCACCACAGTACTGAAACTGCTCTTGTTAAGGTTTTCAACGACATCCACTTAAACACAGACGTAGACACAGGCATAATCTCAGTCTTAGTATTACTGGATCTCAGTGCTGCATTCGACACGGTCGACCATGACATACTACTAGACAGACTAAAAGTCTGGGTAGGATCCTCACTTAACTGGTTTGAATCCTCCTTGAAGGGCCGAGAATACTTTGTGTCTGTAGCTAATTACACACCAGAGCTGACTAGGGTGACATGTGGTGTTCCCCAAGGTTCAATACTGGGGCCTCTTCTTTTCAACATCTACATGCTTCCGCTTGCTCAGATTATGGAAAATAACAAAGTGTGTTATCATAAGTATGCAGACGACACACAAATCTACATAACTATATCACCAGGGAACTATAATCCCATACAAAGGCTTGGTAAATGCATTGAACAAATCAACAACTGGATGTGCCAGAATGTTCTTCAAAATTTAAATAAAGATGAAACAGAAGTAATTGTTTTTGGTGCAAAGGATGAACGATTGAAAGTCAGCGCTGAGCTTCAATCACTGATGTTAAAAACCACAAACCAAGCCAGAAATTAGTAGTTATGGATTCAGACCTCAACCTGAACAGCCTTATCAAGACAATTACAAAATCAGCCTACTGTCACCTGAAGAATATAGCAAGGATTAGAGGATTTATGTCTCAACAGGAAAAACTTGTCTACGCATTTATCTTCAGTAGACTCGACTACTGTAACGGTGTGTTTACAGGTCTCTGTAAAAAGTCAATCAGAAAGCTGCAGCTGATTCAGAACACTGCAGCTCGAGTCCTCACTGAGAGCAAGAAAGTGGATTACATCACTCCAGTTCTGAGGTATTTGCACTGGCTTCCTGTCCAACAAAGAATTTACTTTAAAATCCTGCTGTTGGTTTATAAAGCACTGAATGGTTTAGGGCCTAAATATATTTCTGATCTGCTGCTACCTTATGAACTATCCCGACCCCTTAGGTTGTCTGGGACTGGTCTACTTTCTGTTCCAAGAGTCAGAACTAAACATGGAGAAGCAGTGTTCAGTTTTTCTGCTCCACATACCTGGAACAAGGTCCCTGAAAGCTGCAGGTCTGCTGAGACCCTCAGAGACCTCAGCGCCTTTAAATCCAGATTAAAGACTTTTCTGTTTGCTGTTGCCTTTAATTGAACCAGATTCAAGGATCTTAATCAATTTCTGCATTTCACTACTGTGTTTTAATCTTAAACTGCATTGCAACTTTTATTCTATTTTTAGCTCTTTAATGTTTTACTGACTGTTTTAATATTTAAATGAATGTTCTTAATTGTTTTTAAATCTTCTTTTCTTTTGCATTATGTTTTGATACTTTTAATGGTTTCATGTGAAGCACTTTGAATTGCCTTGTTGTTGAAAATTGCTATACAAATAAACTTGCCTTGCCTTGCCGAGACACAGAATAACACACACATAAACAATCATACAAACAAACAAACCAAAAACTTACTGGATGAAAGAACTCATGCAAAAAATAAAAATAACCACATAATGGACTTGTATAGCGCTTTTCTAGTCTTCCGACCACTCAAAGCGCTTTGACACTACATGATGTCATTCACACACTGATGGGAGGGGCTAAGGTGCCACCTGCCTATCAGGAGTAGATACCATTCACACACCGTAGGCACAGCTACAGGAGCAATTTAGGGTCAAGTGTCTTGCCCAAGGACACATCGACATGGGCTAGTGGAGCCGGGGATCAAACCACCGATCCTCTGATTGAAGGACGACCCTGCTCACCACTAAGCCACAGTCGCCCATAAGAACACACACGCAGAGGAAACACACATTCACAACCATCTTGGCAGTGACAGCACAGCCTAAGACGTGGATGGTGGATGGTGGATGATGGATGGTGCTGATGCCGGCCAAATGAAGCCTGGTTGCTGAAAGACGGCCACCTAGCTCCAAACTACCAAACTAACTAAGGCTAACAAGCTAGTAAGTAGCCTAGTGATATGCTTCTCTGTGTTGCTATCGGGTTAAAGTTAACCCTGTCGTCTTGTTGCTCCCAGTTGAAAGCGTGTTCTGGGGGTAACATATAAATAAAACAAATAGAATATTAATAAAATTACTCACTGAAAAAAACGAAGCACAGACATCTTCCATCAATTGATTTATTTGAAATGCAATCCTTCAATTTGTGAATTAATATTAACGTTATTCACCATATAGCACACGTCTCCTCATTTCTTTTTGCCAGAGTGGTCTATTCGGTCAGATCGGTGTATAGAAAAAGAGTCATGGTTAAATGGCGCTGTCAGATATTCCAAGATTTAGCCGAGTTTCACGGATATTACAGTTATTATCCTCTTGAAAACTGTTGCGAGTACGAAGGTCATCCAGTGGCAGCACATTATCCAACAACCACACATGGGCCAGCAGGATGCCCGGCGTACATTAACCGCACAGCAAACCACATCATTTTTCCCGATATTTTCAAGAAGAAATCTCCAAAAGGCACCAACACCACAAACATGGCTGCGAGGTTAAATTCAGTAGCTCAATTTAGCCATTCCCCCGTACAGTTATCATGAACGAGTAAATTGGCCATCGAGACAAAAAACACTGGGCTCTGAACATGTCTATTTCTGTTGTAAATTTGAACAATATATCATGTGGTTCTTTTGGGACTGACTCAGTTTCGGAGCCAGCCTCGAGTGGCCATTTAATGATCCGCGTTGGCTTAATTTCTAAGCACCAGAGGTTGTTGCTTGGTAAAACATCATCTACATCACAGATTGTATTATTCAATATGTTGCAATATGCTTGATTTATTGTTAGCTTCTGAACACACACGTTTGGTGACTTAGGAGGACATTGTTGTATATTTCAAGCGACAGTGATGTTGGAGTGATGATGAAGGAATCTACGCGGACACTGTTCTTGCTGGTATAATGAAGTTTATTACAAACAAGCAACATATGTCAAGACGGGCGTCATGAACACCCGGAGAGTCCCAAAGTCGAACAGAACTCTAACCGTCGGGGATCTCCCGATCACTTATATATGGTTGTTGTTTACGCCCCAGACTTGAGTATATAATAACGTCATAAAGAGGGCCCCCAATAAAAGACATGTTTCGGACATAGGCACAGCCACTCCTCCATCCTCCAGGTCAAGGAGCATTGCCCAGCGGGGGTACCTAATGATTATCCCATGTGCAACAAACATCAATGGATCTGACATTCCACAGTCACAGGCCCCTTCACATATGTTATCTTCATGCATTACAGAGCAAAATATACTACAACATTGTAGTGACTTAGATTCATTCTCTCCTGAACAACACCTTCCTTACCATAATCCTTACCCTAATGTACCCACCCAGAGCAAAAAGTCTTAAAAATTGTGAGGACATAACTGTGACACATAACACAGACACATTGTGGGTAAGTCTTAATTTTGTGGACAAAAATGTTTGAAATAAATGGGACAAAATGCACATCAACAGAAATCATTACTTTTTTGGATGGATATGGTAAATAGACCTGTACTTGTATAGCGCTTTTCCAGTCTTCCAACCACTCAAAGCGCTTTGACACTACATGACATCATTCACCCATTCACACACCGTAGGCACAGCTACGGGAGCAAGTTAGGGTTAAGTGTCTTGCCCAAGGACACATTGACATGGGCTAGAGGAGCTGGGGATTGAACCGCTGATCCGCCAATTGAAGGACGACCCTGCTCACCACTAAGACACAGTCGCCCCGATACCTGGTTTAAGGTTAGGGTAAGGGCTAGGATTATGCAGGTAGTGGTTATGGTCACGGCTAGGGTATGTCTCCAGGAAATGGATGTAAGTGAATGTAATGTATGCAAAAGTCATGAAAACACAAGTGTGTCTGTGTGTGTGTGCTACTTTAAAACTGATTGCATATGCAGCCCACCTTGTTATCCGCTCTTTATAGTAACAAACAATCTCACCGGGGTAGCTGTCACTCAAATAAATTACCATCATTTCAGAAAATAATTTTGGTATAATCTAGTGGTGATTTGTGTTTGTGTAACTGATTTTTGTTTGTGTGGGCGAAAAGAAGGATGAGAACAAACACATTAAGCCCCAATGTTGCACAAATGACTGACCAAGCTGCCATTTTTCTTAAAAATAGAGAAGCTCGAACTCTAGAAACTGACAAGAAACAACCAAATGAAAATGACACACGAAAACCAGAGAAAAAACAAGGAAACCACAGGAATACCGTCTCATACTCTGCATTAATGATCATCCACCCACACACAAACATACACAGTTAAAAAATATACACAGGCTAGGAATATCAATCTGAAACTAGATAAATAAATACAATATAAAAAGAAAACCAGTGTAGATATGATAATCTTGACACAGGCCCACAAATACATAAACACAGATACACTCAGAAAGATGTACTAAACCCACACAGTGCACACATTTCACACACAGGAGTATATATGCAGACTCATTACAGAGTGAATACTGCCTCATCTTCTGACTTTATATCATTCTCATTAGTTCAAATATCAGTTCAGTGAACAGAATGGTAATGGAGGATCTAGCAAGGAGGTGAATGTCAGATGAGTGGGAAGCGAGGAAGCAAAGGGTGAATGGGCCTCGAGAGGGAAAAGGAGGGGGAGAAGAAGGCCCCTGCTGGTGATTTAACACCTGTTGGCAGCCATATTCCTGGACAAGGATGGCTGAGAAGGGCTTGTTGCATTGCTAAACATAGCCTACAAATTGGATGTCTTCACAAAAACCCACAGTCAATGCAGACATGTGTGTGTGTGTGTGTTCTTTAGGGCCTCATATCTCACAAGTGATCCTGTGTTGAGGAAATGTCCGGTTGTATCTTGTTAGGTAACGTCTGTCTGTCTGCGTGGGATGAGGAGAGGAGACGCTGAGTGTTTTTTCTTAGCTTCTCTGAAGACCAAACATGACACACCAAACCTTTTGAAAAATGCTTTCTATTCAATAATACATAACAAAACAAACACAAAAATACTGTAGAAGAACGGACTAAGGGAGGAGTGAATGCAATGCCTTAGCTTCTCTCCAAAGAACCCAAGTCAACTGTAGTATTGAACGTTAATGTAGTAACATCATAGCATAACTAGTGTGATTTTTACATTGTAGACTAACGGTACAGATGATATTTACTGCCTGCGGGCTTACTTGGCAGAACTTTGTTTCTAAGTGGTGAGTAATAAATACGCATCGAGATTGCGAAAATGTATCACCTGTGGTCTTTGACAGGCTATATTACATAAGGCTAATGTTGGCGGTTTGTGAGGGTAGTATTACGTATCTTTATATCATATGATCTATGAAATTATGTATTTTTTAAATTGGGAAGACAGCTTAAATGTCTGCAGGAACTTGAATTTCATCTAGTTATGGATTTCATGTATTTTATTCATGAGTATAGTTGACTGTGATATTTGACCAGCTCCATGATTGGCTGCAAACTGGACAGTCTGGAAAAGGTGGTGGAGAGGAAGACACTGAAGAAATTATTATCCATATTGGATAACCACTCCAGCTCCGCTGTCAAGATCATTTCTGCCCACTGCAATAACACTTTATAATAAATCACCCACCTCTAGCCAAATCAATCACACAACTATAACACTGTTACACTGTTGTTTGTTTATTTGGTTACATCTTTGCACTATTGTTTTGTTAGTTAATTTAATATTATTCTATTCTATTTTTTTTATATAGTGTGCATTTTTACATTATTGCTTTACTTGTATGTATAAATGCTGCTGTAACGAAACAATTTCCCCTTGCAGGATTAATAAAGTATCTATCTATCAATCTATCTATCTATCTATCTATCTATCTATCTATCTATCTATCTATCTATCTATCTATCTATCTATCCGGATTTGTTTCTGATCCTTCCTTTGGTTTTTGCTTTACTAGTGTTACATTAGGATATAATGATTTTTATGTACAAAATGTTTTCATTATTCTTTACAGCTTGCCAGTATCACATTTTTTCAAGTGCAATATGTGTCCAAGACTCATGAAAGCAAGGTTAGTAACTATATGGAGAACATTCCATGTGACTGTGGGAGCAACAGGACTGGAACCTTTAACAGAAAATAAAAAGTAGTTAATATAATTAAGGCGTTTATTATCAGAGCTCTAACAGCAAATGATTCAACAATCATTTGCTGTTAGAGCTCTGATAATAAACAAAACCTTTGAGGTTTAATGTATAAAATTAAAGTATGATTTTGTTTTTGTCTTTTATCCTCATCCCAAAGGCTGTAAAAAAGAATTGGTCCATTGGCTCCTGTGCCCCTCATGGTTATTTCGCTTTGTTGTTCATTAACTGACTTAGGAGTTGCCTTAATTAGGAACAGGACGTTATTTTGTTCATTTGCAGGTGGCAGCAGATCTATCAGCTATCAATCAATCACTTGCTGGGTGGCCGATGGGAACTAAGCCCACCCACACATCATAACATTGAAACAAACACAAAACTGAGTGCCTGGGCAGAAAAAAAACATGTAAAGGCAGAAAAAGGAACTGAAAATGGAGATGAGTTATTTAATACAGTAATTAGAAGATAACTTTTTTCACAAGTTTCTTTTTTTCTTGTTTAAAGTTATGGTTTTCATTTTCAGGAGCATTCATACAGTCTATGATTTTGGGCTCATGTTCGTGATGTATTTTTGATGGTGTAGTTTGTGGCCTCCCCTGGAAAATTGTCATAATGTTCTGAATCATCATTTGCTGCATTAACTATGAGGTAAGAAATCCCTCCATCCCTCAATTTTGCACGCAGGCCGATCTGTTCTGTGGACTGCCATAAACACAGATTTCAGAATAATAATAAAGATGAAATCACACAAACACAGTCGATGCCTTTGACTCTTTGGTTCTTGGTCCCTAAAAGCATGGTCAGTGGAGATCCAGTACAGTAGGAGAAAACATAGTAGATAAATATTCTCCTTAAATGTGTCGGTTAACGCAGTTTGAGCAACTAACAAAGCTTAAGTGTGTGTTTCATTCTTTTTTTTCTTTTTATCAGGAAGTGCAGCAGTCCTGTTGATGCTCGTGGTTTGCATCCAAATCCCTCTTTGTGTGCATTTGTCAGAGGAAGCATTACGTTTACAGACAGATGTAAACGTAGTGTTGTAATAACTGATGCAGATGGAACTTATATTGGTTCTGTTCATTTAATGCCATGGTAGCTCTTTTGTAATACTATTGTTCTTTCTCCTATTACAGAACGCAACAAAAGACGTCAGAAGATTAGTCAGAAGATTGCCCAGGAAAAGAAACGGTTGCTATAAGACACCCAGATAATGCTCGCCTCGCGAAGGACAGAAGAAAAGCAGGTGTGAAGGTGATGAGTCGGGACCTCAAGAACTCGGTAGCAAAGATCCCGTTAATGATGCTGCAGGTTTCAGTAAGCACACAGAAAGGAATTAAGTGTAGTCAAACTGTTGCTTTATGCACTTTAAAATTCATAGGTCAAACCATTTCGAAGTGAGAAGCAATCATGCCAGTATTGGCTCAAGAGCTAAAGCAATCCAGTTATTGCTTGTCTAATTTGACTTTGTATCTAAGACATGTCTTAACATAAATAAGTTATCTCAGATAAAATGTTTAGAGTGACGGTAAATCCATTACTCTTCAGTCATCATCATCTTTTCATGTGTGTACTCTACACATGAATCTATAATTTATAGGTTATCTGAACGGATTGACAGGGGAGGGGTCCAAAGGCCTCATCGGTCTACTTAAAAGAAGACTGCAATTCCTCAGACTCAAACAGCAGACTGTAGCAGGCACCTACCGGCAGGCTCGGACTGGTAATTTGTCAGTTCTGGCAAATGCCCGATGTCCCGCCCCATCAGCAATATGGGCAAACAAATTGACCTGCTACTGCGACTATTTCAACTTGCAAAAATTGGCTTACTAACATCGACACCGTTCACATTAGCTAAACAGACAGAGTAGCATTGCCAAGTGTTTCCCCTGAAGCAACTTCAACTTTAGGGAACTGATTTTATAATTTAAATATTTCCGTTATTACAATGCAATTAAGGAAATATTTTAGTTTCTAACAATTTTGGGTTCACGTTCTTATAAGATTACATTTACAGAATATATATATATATATATATATATATATATATGTATGAATTATATGTACATTCCACTCTGCTCAGTTTGATGCCATAGCTATCGCTGCTTCCCCACCTCTGATGGTAATAACTAAACTTCTATTTTTTTAAGTGAGTGTTTTTTTCTCTAACCTTCTCCTCTTTCCATTCCTTTCTCAAACATTCACTTTTTCTTCCTTTTGGTCTTCCTCACCTCTCAGCCAGCCCTGTGGCCTCTCATTGTGGTCTCTTTTTGTTAATATTCTGAGGATCCCGTCAGGTTTGACCTCGGGGCAAGCCTCTGAAAAGACCTCATTTTGACGGGGAGGTACCAATAATTCCTTCATAGAGTTGTAAAGTAGGGCCGGTAATAAAACACTAGTCTAGGCACACACCACACGCATGCACTGCATATAGTGCAAGTAAACATGTTTATACAAGCATACTGCATGTACACAGAGGGGGGAGTTTGGGGGCGGGGGCATTGAGCAGTTTATACATGATTGCAAGGACGTGTACAATCAATTAGGACGTGTGTGTGTGTGTGTGTGTGTGTGTGTGTGTGTGTTTGTCAGTATGTGTTTACGATGATACAGGAAGCGTGTGGTTGCATGGAGGTGTTGGGGGATGTTGCAAGAAATCACTGGCCTGGGTATGGTAATCACTGACAGCTCCTCATTATCAGGCTGTGGTGTTGCTAGGTTACTAAACCTAACATTTATAGGCTTCATAATTCCCAAGCTAGAGCCCAAGTGATTTAATTAGTAATCTACACAATCATATATGATATACAACCAGATCCCACTCCCAAAGTGTCAAATACCACAGTTTAGTCAGTGCTCCTTGGCGTCTGACACCAACACACAGAGGCACCCTTTAGCGACGCAACAGGCTTTGCAACTACCTCCAATGTAAACACAGCGACGTCCGCATTTCATGCTCAGTGCAAATAGCATTGTGGGGGCGACGCACACTGTGTAAATAGCAACGTTAGCTATTCCGCCAAGGGCCAAATATTATTGTTGACTGCTCAAATCTGGGTGCAAATATCATCTGCCTAATAATTCTGGAACCTTTTGACATTAGACATTATTATTTGATTCAATGTTTATGTTTATGTTCAATTAATGCAGCTGTAATTGTACAGATTTTTTTTTTGCCACAAGTGATGAACAGATAAAAAATGTATTTAAATAAAAAAATAACAATTTTGATCAGTCCAACAATTTTTCCACGCTTCCTATGTTGTTGTTTTCTTTCATGGAGCACATTCTAAGAAATTGAGCGTCAGTCAATTATGGCTACTTGTCAAAAAAGAAAACAAAAACAAAAAGAGAAAACATAAAAGCCTCAGTCTAAGAGGATATTCCCATCGTGTCTGCAGCGTATTGGTCGGAGATGTAGTGGGAAGAGAGAACTGTGTGTGTGTATGTGGGCGTTAAGATGGGTATCACTGTAGGCCAGGAAGGCCTGGGCCGTTTATTTAAAGAGCCACTAAAAATGTTGAAGCAGTGATAATGGCTGCAGGGCCGAGGGATGACATTTTGACAAACATAGCTTATTATAGAAATGGTTTTATCAATGTGTTTATAGTGCCATCCACGTTTCTGATCGTGTGTGAGTGCGTGCGTGTGGATGTGTATGAAGGACTGTGTAGATGTGAAAATGTATGTGCTGAACTGTGACGGAGCACCTCTGCTTGTGTGTGTGGATCTCGCCACTAGCCCATTGAATTGCTAGAACGGGGAGAATGAGAAAGACAATAACCACTAAATGTGCTTATTTTCCCTCATTTATTTTCTGAAGTGGGAAGATGGAGGGGGAGGAGATGGAGTGAATAATCTAATGGCTAAAAACTAAAGATAAAACGAGGGAGGGGTGGAGGAATGGAGGAGGAGGGACAGCCAATTGAAGCATAATAACTTTTATACATCTTGTTTTGCTTTCTGTCTGCAACTTTTCCACTCTTAGTTACTTGAACTATAGGAGGCATTGATTGTTCAGACAGTCTTCCACATACACCCACCCACACACACACCCACACACACACACACACACACACACACACACACATACATACACACACACAGCCTCACAAACACAAAGATAGACATGCGGGCAGTCACATTCACACATGCACAAACACTGCATGGATCTTGCAATAACTGCTATGGCAACGTAAATACAGAGTCATTGCTGCCAGCTCTGTTGGCGAGAGTGTCATATCATTTTAATGTCTCCTCCATTGTGTTTGTGTTTATAGGAGGTGAGGTAGAAGTAGTATTGTTATTGCCACATTATTGAAGTATCATTACCAATTATCACAGTGCCATGTCAGGGCGTTGCAGAGTGTGCGTGTGTGTCTGAGTGCACACACATGAATTAGTCTCCCATCTCGGTGGAATAGCTGATCATTCATTTGTGTTGTGACTGTCATGATTTCCCCTGTTGAGCTGTCAAATAATGTCAGACAGTCACAGGTGTTTGGGCTCCTAATGCTGACTGTTTTTTTTAAGTTCGGGCTTTTGTGGGCCATTAATCTGTCTACATTTCTGTCTATGTTCTTCTTTATTTCTGTCAGTATCGCTCATCCACCTGCATTCACTCCCTGTGCATCCTTAACCCTAGCTTAACAGTTAATAACACCATCACTAACGTCGGGTATATTTTACCCAATATAATGTAATTCATAAAAAATACTTTTCATCAAAAGATATTAAATTACAACAATACATGGCAAATTGAAGTACTCTTCTTTTATTTTCCCTTATACAACCTCTCATAAAACGAAAAAAAAGGTATCATGGGGGGGACCCTATAAAAAGGCTCTAAAATGTGTGAAACATTAAGGAATTGTTAATGAAAAATTCCAAAATAAGTAAATAAGGGAGCTGGTCCACCGGGTTCCTGGGACATGTGAGCCTTGTCCGGTGAAGGCACAGTCTCCCTGCAATGATAGTATCCACCCGAAAAAAATATTTTACCCTCAATCACGGGTGAAAATCATCCGAACACGTGCCTGTTGAAAAAAACAGGGATGAGAGCAATGAAACACGCCTACCTTCGATGACGTCAGTGAGCAGACTGAAGCTACCCAAGGACCCACGCTACTCAGACAGCAGCAACACAATGAAAATTACGTGACCACAATCGCGTGGGCGAAAATCACCTGACGTTAGTGTTATAGGGTTAAGAAAAGATGTGTCATCCTCAGTATGTACGTTCCCTCAGGATCAGTGGTGGCACTGGTGGCAGACAGATCCATTTCAGCATTTAAGAAACGGCCATTTAACAGCGTCTGGGGTTAAATTAGAATGACCGAAACATATCTGCACGGAAGCAGTCCTCAAGGCCAGAATGCATCGCTGGCAGAGGTCAGAAGAGAATGGAGAGACTTGTTCAGTGAACAGGTGGCCTGCAAATATGCATAGAACCGCTTTATACAACAATGATGCTCTGAAGGGCATCTCAAAGCACACAACTCATTCAATTGAGGGAAAGGGGATACAGCAGAGGTGTGATGTTTAAAGGGATGACCCAGGAATTATGGCTTTCTTGCTCTCAACTTGACTAAGTTTCTTTTTGTTTAGTAGTTGGAATAAATTTATAGATCCGTCTTATCTGATATGATGAATATTTTCTTGGCACACAAAAGGTGCATTTGGAATTTAGATTATTCTATAGTGTGTCATGTAACAAAAATGATATCAAGTTAGTTTTATAAAATAGAATAAACTGATATTATTTCTTATCCTCCCTTTTATTGTGTTGTCGACCTTTTCGATTGCTCCGCTCTTTACAACACAATTGCACAACAAATCGCGTGGATATGATATCTCATTAAAAAGACAAATTAAATGGGGCAGCTTGACCACCCACTACATCAGTTAGTTAGTTTGTCCACCCTGTGAGATAAGGCTCTCAGACGGAAAGTAGACTGTGGCAACAAAGACCAACACTGATAATATGTGAGCCAGTGCACTGCAGCAAGCAAAGTAAGAGACATCAAAGCAGGAGAAACCAGACTAAACCCAGTGAGTGGTCCAAGGCTGAAATCTTTTGAAAGGGTTGAATGGGAAAAACAACTTACTAAATGATATGTGTTTAATTTGTTGAGCGAGTTGATATTTTGACTGGGGTGACCCAATAGGATTATCCATCTGGGACTATGAATATAGGCTAATTTCATGCATTTTATATACACTTGTGTAGTGCCCGTTCGTGGCATGTCCATTCGGAAATACCCTATATCTTGGCTCTCAGAAATGCTGCTTTCAGCATTGTGGGGGAGGGGGGGGGGCCTTCCATTCAATGGCATAAAGCTCTGCCCCCACTGGTGCACAGAGGCTTGTTGACTTGTTTATTAATATTGATATATCAAACAACTCATTTGATAGAAGTGGACTTTTCAGACATTGCACCTTGTCGAGTGTTCATCGAGAGAAAACTATTTGACCTGACAGTGACCTTAGAGAAAGGCTGATCACCAAACGCATTAGCAAACATTCTTTAGGTGCTATAATTATCAACAGTAAATCTGATGGCAGTTGGGTAAATACTTTCTTGTTTTACGGACAGGCGGATCAACATCATTATCCTTCAGCCCCGCTGCTAAAACAGAGACATTTTTGACAAGCGCTGGATGCCCGATAACAACACAGGATCTGGAACTGCATGCTCTTAAAGCTAGAAGGCCAAATTACTTATTGTCTTTGTTCCAGTAACTAATAAATGACTAGTAAGATTTACAAGTAGATCAAAAGGTCAAATTCCCATTTTTGTTGGAAAAGGATAGATTGTCCAAAACTGAAGCCATGAAGCTTCAACATTGCTGTTTCTTTGGGCAAAAGTGCAAGTCACGTGTATCACATAAGTGATTTCAGTCGTTACACAAACTGAAGCATAACATAGCACAACACGTAGTAAAACAGCACTTTAGCATTTGTGTTTATTGAAATCACATTCATTTCAAATGTGGTTCTGTATTTATCTCTCCCCGTCTCTCTCTTTCCACTCTCATCCTCTCTGTTGTACACACACATACAAGCACATGTAGTGCTCACACACACACACACTACAGACGTAGGATTAGCTGTCAATTCTTCTTTTCCCATAAGATTATCAGAAATGCATTTGCATTTCCCTGCAGACCACTTCCTGTCACACTGTCCCAAAACAGTAGCAGGATAGGGGTTTGATTTGAATCTAGTGTACTTCATGTAGCTATTTTTGTGTATGTGCTTGAAATCAGTGTTTTTGTTTGACGTGTTTTTGACATCTGGGTTTTTGAGGGCCTCACCTCATCAACACTGTTGTTCTCAAGGGGTCTTTGCCAGATGCTACAGGTAAATTATCCCCAGTGCAGCCAAATCAAAGCTTTATACATTTGTCACTGTTGGAGGCACAAATGTCATTGTTTGAATTGCAACAAGAAATATCACTTGAGAGGGGAAATAATGCAGTAATGTGTTTTTCAATGCAATAACCAAAGAAAATCACATCTGCCTTTCACACACTCACACACACACACACACACACACACACGAGAAAAACTAAATTACACTTTGGCATTTGGACTGTATAATATAAATTGTTCTCATTGATGACACAAATACATTTGCTGATCAAGTGGTGTATTGGTCCATGATTTTCAAAAGGAAGTAACAGAAGTGCTACATTTGACTGTAGGTTAAATTAAAAGATAGTTCAATTCAATAGAGCAGAATTATGCTCTGTTTATTACGTGAAATATTGGTGATAACAGGATTAATTCTGCAGAAGGACTCTATTTGTTACACGCTCTCTTTTCACTCAAACACATTTCAACTCCCTTCCAAATCACAAATACCATGTTAAAGTGATTTAGCTCGGGTTGTTCGAGAGCTGTTGATAATTACAGACAATCCATGGACAGAATTTATATAATTGGAGAAAACAAGGTTGTGTGATAAACTTATTGAGCCAATTACAATCAAACAGAGGAAACATTGGGTTGTTTCAGGATTTAATGCTGTGGAATAGTAGCTTATGGACCACAGTGAAGCTATAAGCTTTTAATAAGTGTGTGGGCTAATGTGATTTCTTACTACACTGGTTGCAATGCCAGTCCGTTAGCAGCACAAGCACCTGGATCAGGTTTTAGCATATCTGTAGTAGCCAGACCTATCTCCACACTTAGTTTTAGCACTGTGCCAGTGGGCTGGCTGAACCCATCATAATTCCATACTAAGGGGAAACAAACGCTCTGGGTTACTTGTATTCCACAATCGTCTTGGGCGGTGCTAAGCCCGGGATGCAGCCACGGTGCCTTTGCAAAATATTTTCAGGAGGAACATTTGCAAGTGGGGAGGTGAGCCCTTGCATTAAAATGGCTTAATCCCCTCAAAAGAAATGACACTTAAAGTATTCAAATTTGTTTGTCAACTATGTGATATGACTTTTACTGATAAAAAAAGTAAAATATAATTTGATCATCGGTGCCTTAGAGATGAAGCCTGCCTATATTTGGACTCATTAAAACAATTTAATGGATGCATGTGGCTCTTGCAGAACCTTATTGCATCTTTAGAACCATTGACGCAAAGGACCAAGCAGGCCGGCCTTATTGCACGGTCCAAATCTTTCTCAAAACTTTCTATTCTCAGTGTGGTTGCTAGCTCGGAGGTTGTTGTTGTTGTTTTTACATAGCAAAGTGAAAATGGTAACACGCAGATAACTGAAGGAGATGATAATAAATGTGAAATATGGCTTATAGGCACAGCCTTCATCCGGTGAGTCAGACTAGGATATCTGTAGTCTTCACAGTGACCCAGCAAATGTAGCAAAAAAGCAACACAAAACCTCAAGGCTTGACTATGTGATGCCATGTCCTTATGTGAATGCACATCATGGAAGTGGCTTCCACGCTGAAATTCTGGGGTGTTGAAAAGACCCCTGAGGAGGTGACATTGTAAACCTCTGGATTTAGAAACTGAACCCACTTGAACCATAGGGATTACATGAGGACATGAATTTATCTTGTTTTCTATAAATGTACTGAGAAATTAATCCATCATGTGTTTAATGATTTGCTTTCTTTTGCAAAACAAGTCTACCTACGGGTAAAAATAAAAGTAACCTGAACCTGATTGTTCAATGACATTTGATATTTTCTATAATATTTTTATGATATAAATTAATTTATGCTGTGAAGTTTCCAATCATTTATTGAATTTTAAACAAACAAAAGCCTTTTCTGGTTCAAATGTTCCTATAAAGGATTTGGTGTTCCTATTGAATGTGAGAATATCTTTTGTGTTGTTGCAAGTCTACCTGTGGCCCTGCTGTTTGACCTGAAGCATGGTGGATTTGAGAACCCATTCTTCGCTTATGATATGCATATTTAGTTGTTTTTCGTGGTCATCATTTGCTCTGACTTTTCATCATGAAGTTGACATTAGTAGTTTTCTGTAAGATGTCCCAACAACTAGTGGATGGCACTCCAATCAGCCTCAGTTGTACTTTGTGTTTAGAGATGTTAGCATCCTCACCCAAGACGGTTAGCACCATAAACATGACCTGCTTAAGATCAATATATTAGCATTGTCCTTGTGGGCATTCTAGCCTACTGACATTAGCATTCAACTCAAAGCACAACAGCCTGACTTAACTGAAATCATGGCTGTAGACTATAATCTTGTTGTACAAGAGCTATCCTTGACATTCACTATGCCATGTAAATGAACAATGTTCAACTTGAATGAGACACTTTAAATTGATGTTCAATTTAACTGCAACTACAAAATGTGTTAATATTTTTTTTCAGACTCAAGCACCAAACTCATGTTAATTACCATATTGAGAATATCAAAACAGACAAATGAGATCCCCGTCTGAAGAACAGAAACTACTCTATGAATATTGAATGTGTTACCAGTGTAGCTGGCAGTGGAATAATTAAACAAAAGATGCGTTTGAATAAAAAAAAAAAGATATATATTGGTGACTGACCAATTGCAAATGTATTGGTTTGACTGAATGCACCATAAGCATTAACTGAACCTGTTAACCCTAATCTCAGACAAGGCAGGGCATCACTGTTTTGTTTTCATAGCAAATAGCAGCTATGTGGAGAAACAGAGAGAGAGAGAGAGAGAGAGAGAGAGAGAGAGAGAGAGAGAGAGAGAGAGAGAGAGAGAAAGTGTCTGTTTTGCTTCTCGGGTGAGTGCAGTTCCCCTTTTGTTTCCTGTTCAAGGCCTGGTGGATTGGAAACACAATTTCACCCAAAGTCTGCACCTCATCCCTGAAGGCTCACACACAAGCACACCCACCCACACACGCACACACGCACACACGCACACAGGCTGAGACCCACACACACACAAATACAAACAAATTTCCTTGACTCTCTTGACTCTCTACTCACACACACTAAAACAACCAAAGGCCAGTGGTAAACAGCCATTTGCATTGGCCCGCCGTCCTGATAATCAAACTCTAATCTAGGGTTTATAGGATCGTTAAGGCTCGTTAGGGCTCGTTAAGCACTGATTTATACACTGTGTATGGATGGTTCCAACCCACTGCCTTATATTCATGGGGACATTAGGAGATGGACATTGGCATTTGTATTGATATATTGCTCTTACATCCTCTAAACAGTCAATTTGGTCCGTATATGTGTGTGTTCCTTTATTCTTCATCAACAGCTGTGTGGAATGGTAATCTTGATCTTATCCTGTAATTTGCTAATTACCATAATCACCCATGACACCGTGAAATACACACACACACACAACACACACCACAACCACATATACACTCATCGAAAGACACACGCAACAACATGTGAACTCTTCCATTGAGGTGACTCGAATGCAAACTTTAGTGAGCTGCCTAAAGACGGAGAATCCATCAGCCCAGACTTTTGCCTGTAGAATCAGGAGGTACCTTTGTCAGATCCAACAGGCCTACATTTAAAAAACTACATATGAATTGTATTTTTAATATATGAGACCCTTTAAAAAGAAAAAAAAAACAACAGTTTGGATTAAATCTCTAAAAACTGTGCTTTTTTAAAAACTCCTTTATAGGCTACTTGCAAATCACTATAATTGGTCTCAACATGAAAACAGCACTGAGATGACAAAACTGAGTTGCCATTTATAGATTGAAAAACAGCACTATAGTTATTAGTGGGATCCTAACATCATGCCAACTGTTTTTGTGAACTTCAAAATCCATATTGGCTTAAGTAGCAAGCGACCTAAACTTAATGCTAACTGATGTGTATCGCATTGAGGCCTGGCCAGTGCACTCAGGGGTGCTCTAATGGCCTTTTAAGCGTAATGACCAGAACTGAGCATAACTGAATGTTTATAAACCTCTAATTTATCAGTGGAGTTTATTCGGGCAATCCTAATGGATGTCTCCTAAAGACATGCTAAATGAGGTGGTTGTTCTTAAAATGTGCTGGTTAAATGGTATTCACATCTTCCGTTAAATGCAAAGTGAGGGAGAATTTGCTTTATTCGTTTGCTCTGTTTGTTTTTCTCCCATTACTTTTTCAGCAAGACGTGTCTCAGAGTAATGAGGTTGTGGAAGCAGGTGAGGAAAGTACAAGATACAGGTGAAGTGAGAGGGGGAACTCTCCCGTGAGTTGACAACCTGAAATCTACAATAACCAAAGAAAATAACCCAGCTGAGCTTGCTAGCAATCCTAACATCATTGTCGAGTGGGCGTCACAAGGGTCCTGGGGTTATAAAGCGTACCCAGCGCCGTTGCACTCCCCGAGGACTACATAACCTTTTAATTCATCAAGAAAAAGAAAAACGCCAAGCTCTTACCCAGCAAAAGGGGATAAGAGAGATGTATGTCTGAGAGAATGTAGAAACCCACGGAGAAGGACAGCCTTTTTCCTTCAAAGCTTCATGGTGAGAGACTTAACAGGATTGCATTGATTTTAAGCCACTCTTCTGCGAGGTGCAATCACAGCAAGGAGCTACGAACAAGTTACTTCTTTTTCGCTTTCCTTTTAATGGAGTTTCAAAGGGTAAGCAGGTAAATGAAAGGGGAAAACATTTTGGTAAGAAAAAAAGTTATAATCAAGCATTTGGGCAAGAAATAGCAGGCTTAATTGGCTGGACGATTCATTCTTGTTCTCAGTACTGTTTCTCTCTGTCTATCTCCCAAACATGATACACATAAACAGAGCAACAGAGACATGGACCGGGAGTTACATAAGAAATTCCAGTCTGTCATGAGCTGTAAAAGCTCCCCGGCTGTGCCGTCTCTGTCTCCATCTCTGCCTCTTCAAGTTCCAGTCAATCAGTTGCTGTATGATTTTGCTCTCCTTTCTTCGGGGTCAGACAAAGAGGACATGACTAATTCACAACGGAGATTTTTTTTTTACTTCTGTTGCAGAGCAATAGCTGTAAGCAGTTTAAATGTAATATGCAATATTGTCTAAAAACCCATGCAGTGTCACTAGCTAGGCCATCCTGGCCATTTATTTCTAAAATAGATTTGTAGTTGATTCCACAGCCCTGACAAATGCATAGAGAGTTGAGATATGACACTGGCGTTTAATGGCAGAGATAGGAGTTTTTTTAAAGACCCTTACAGGTGCCAATATTGAGAATTGAGGTAGCTGATATTAGCTAATATTTTGCACTAATATTCTGTAAAAATAATTATGCCCATTCCATTTATTGTTACGTTCCAAGATTGGGAGCAATTCAGTTGGCTCTCAACAGCTCTCATCATGTCGATTGCGAGCTGGTGGCACGAAGCTAACGGTGCTAACAGTACTAACGAGCAAACCCCGGCACAGTGTTTAGCTGAGGGGGAACGACTTCATTCTCTGCTCATGTAGACAGGACTTCACTATACCTTTACATAGACAATAGTTCTTCGCTGCTATTATAATGTTTAATGTTTAAGTTTTAGTTTTTTAACTAAGAATATTTCCAGTGTTGGTCTCCCTGTGTTATTGTATTCCTCTAAAACAGCATTAGGACCATCATGAGACACTGAAGTATATGGATGTATCCATGGATGTCTATATTATGATGGTTGGAAGTGAGGTTGTAGTGTTTTGTGGTGCCAAAGTACTTCAAAGCCTCAGCTTGTTCCATTGCCTCTCTTCTGATGTTTACCGAGTAGTGTGCTCTCTATAGGTGCAGTAATGATGAGGTTTTGAGGTCAAGTTTGGACTACACCAACGTATGAAGTGGCAAATAGTGGAAGTACTTCTATGTATCAAACAGCACTAGAATTTCAGTTATAAGTACAGAGCATAAACACGTTGTTTATTATGACTCCAACATGTGATGTAAAATATGCAATTTTTGTCAGTGAAAAGTCCACATGAAAAAAGCAAAGAGTTGAGGGTCATCTAAAAACAATGATTAGTATATTATGGTGCAGCCAAACGGCTTCTAATTTTTGTGTGCGCTTGCTTTACTATCTTGTTAATCATCTCGCAACCCTTTAGAACCGAGGCGGTCAGCTATCAACAGAAAAAAAAAGATCCATAATTCATACTCGCAATCGGAAATGACCAAAAGTGAACCCATTCAAATAAAAATGAATGTTTGCTATCCAGAATTTTAAATTATTAAAATAATGTTTGATTATTGATTCACTGATTTGATTTGTATTTACAAATACTACTACTTAGTATTGCTCTCATGCTACTGCAGTAAACATGTGAAGTGAAAAAAGCCTATTGCTGAGACCCTGTGTTCACAGTGATTGTAATTGATTTGCTACTGATTGAACAACAACAGTGTCTCAGGCTACTGCATATTCAGACTGCTGTCAAAAAATAAATTCCAATGAAACACAAGACTCAAAACTATTCTAGTTTATTTGACAAGAGAAGTAAGTCACCACAGGCACTTTAGCTTATTTTACAAGTTAATAAAGTCAGGTTTGTCTCAGTTTGGGTATTTTAGCCTTTCAGTAGCAATGGTGGTACTAGTGGCACTGTAAGAACATACGCAGCAATACCAGAGAGGTTTTTTAGCAAGCTTCTTTCTTCAAACATAAGGACTAACACCACTTTTAGTGTGCAAATATTATCTGGTCTAGTTCACAGCTCCACTAAACCTATCATAGAACATTTATTTCTTGTTGTCTAAGTCTGTAAACACAAGTCTACCATGCCAGTATGTCATGTGTAAGTGCCTTCTAAAAATGGTCCATGAGGCACCTTGAGATGCAAGTAGCAAATGGACTGAACACACCTCTCTCTGTATAGCAGTCTGAGACTTGCAGCATCAAATGCACATCTTAGCTAAAGTCCCTAATCCTTAAAACCACACTCTCATCTCTCAGGACCCAACAATTCATTATGATTTGGCCATATTAAGTGATCTTACTGTCTATGAGTCAGTTTCATTCTCCTCAAATAGGTCTCGCATTTCAGGATAGCTTGCAATACAATGGCATCCTTGTAAAAAACTATAACGATTGAATCAGTTGAAAAATTCCATTTTCTCTAAAACCCAGCCCTCTTCATGTTAATAAAAGTGCAAAAACACAAATGACCCAAGACACTCATGCAGCATTATAGATTTGTCCTGTTTGCTGCTGTTTAGTGGACAACATGCATCATTCATCTCCTGTCTATGAGTGAAAGTGGTTGCATTTGCAGATTTTGCACACGTTGTAGTTAACCCATCGACTTTGTCACTGCTGCTCAGTATTTATATTTATGTTCCCTGCCATTAGAGGTTTCATAGTGACTTCCAGAATTTAATTATTTAAGAACAGCCACTCACTGGTCGAAAATTAAACAAAACAGGCACAGACTTTTTCATCAAGTACAATCGAGGCCAACCTAACCTCCACTTTGTTTACTAAGTTGGGCCATGAAAAGGGTCTACGCTGGAGAGCAATGAAGTTACTGTCGGATGTACATCTAGAAGATGGACATATACCAGCACTGTATAAGAAAAAAAGTATTACATGAATGTTTCACATATTGCAAAAGTATTTTACTTATCTGCCTGATGGCTCGAAGAAATCAGGTCAGTTACATATGTTTTGTATCTCTGTGACATGGAGGAGAACCTCTATCATAAATAAATAACCGTATTTAGTTCCAAGCTCCAATTTCACTGCCTCTTTGTCCTTTTATGTGATAAAAATGTCTGGGATAAATCCATCAAGGATGCCCCAAGTGTCCTGTGTGACTGAGTGTGGATCCTTAAATAACACAGTTGTTAATGTGATTGGTGCTAATGACTGCAGGAAACATGGCCAGGCCGAGTCTGGACGCCTGGGAACAGAGGACATTCCTTGTCCCCAACTAGAACCCTGAGAGGTAAAAAGGGTCTGAAAGGAGGGGCAAAGCTGAATTACATGTTCTTAACCCTTTGATACACAACATGGGTCCAAAATGACCCGTATTCATTTCATATGTCCAACATAACATGGGTCATTTTTGACCCTTGTGTGTAAACTTGATGTAAAAATAAAAAAATATTTTAGTAAATAATGATTTGTGGTAGTCAAAAACAAGATATTTAATGAATACCTTGAATATTAAATGATGAAATAAATTGATTTCCAAAAATATAGCAAAGAAACACTCAGCCGTGCATGAAATAACATTGTAGGTCAATACGGGTCATTTTTGACCCATGTTGTGCATTAGAAGGGGTTTGCATAGCTTGTGTATCAAAGGGTTAAGATATATTTTGTTCACCTCAGATGGCCTTTTTTCTCTCCTCTCACACACTGACTCTCTGCCCCACTTTCACTTGAATAACCTGGAAAAACAAAATCTATTAAATCAGGAGCTATAACATACCAATACTCAAGATCACACTGCATACATGATCTATGTGGCTTACCATCACCCCAGGTATCAGCCACGGACAAGCCCTGAACTATCCATGCATGGGGTTTGAGGCATACGATGAGCACGGTTGTCTTTCTTACAGAACGATTTGTCATCATTCATCGGTTTGACAGCCTGGAATCACATCCTGGAACAGCAATTTGTATGCGTGTGTCTGAGTATGTGAAAAACGCTATACACACACACACACACACACGCACACACGCACACACACACGTGTGTGTGTGAAACAGCCACCAAAACCCAATCTCGGTTTTAGGAGAGAGGCTTAAACCGTGGTCACATTACAGTGCACCATGGCTGATCTGCCTCCATTTCTCATGAAATGGTCACATACACACACAGTCAACCTTTACATCACTCAAACCGTAAGACTGGAAAGCAAACAGTATGATGCAACATGTTATGAAAGGCACCGAAGGCCAGTGGTTGTGTTTTCATGTTCAGGTTCGGGTCAATGTGGAATTCCCGCTGTAGGTTGAAATGGGATCCGGCCTGTGAAGCACAGTGCTCACCTGATGCTGTCAACTGTCTCTCTGCTTTATTTTGAGGTAAAGTAGTTCAAAATTTAGCTTTGGGAATTTTTTTTAAAAATGAGAAAAAAAAAGAATCAAATGATTAGGTATAATGTGTATTGGTTTGCTCATGGTGACAAACCAACAAACAGACTCTTTAACCCTACGCTCTACTCTAACTCTATCTCTCACTCTTTTGACCTAACCCTCATCTCTTTTTAGCTCATCGTTGTTTTGCTTTCATGGCCCACAACTACATTGTTTTTGTTCACTTTCAACGCTAACAATAATCTTGTTTCAAGCCATAGCAGGCAGCCGCATTCAGCAAAAAAGCTCTGATAAAGTATCAATAGCTAGTGAAATATAATGGAGCATTTAGCCACTAAAGAAACAAATATTTCCCTCAGAAGTTGGAGGAGACCAAAACAGAGCTAAAAGGAAAGTAAAACCTGGATTTAAATTGGTCAAATGGTCAGAAATATGACTCTAAATAAATGCTAATGTTGTTCTTTCTGCTGTATGTGCATGTGAAATCGCAAACATTATGGCAAAATGTTTGCCACAATAACTTTATAAAGTGATTATATGTAAATATTTGGAATGTGAGTGGTTAGAATGCGAACTTGGGATTTAATTATGTCAACATTTGTTAGAGGAGAACTACTCATGGAGCTGAAGTTGTGTTGTTGGTGTTTGTTGGTTGAAGTCATAAAAGCTAATTAGCCTAGTTGACCTGTTCACATCAGAGGTTTAGCTGAGCTAGATGGCCTGCAGACATTCAAAAGTCGTGAATAAATTGGTCTTCAGTAAATGAAAAATAGATATCACAGGCATTTGAATCCTCAGACTAATTCAATTATACAGTGAACTCTATTTGCAATCTTCAACTTGTCAGTGGTGTAAAACACTGTCTTTTTCTCCACCCATTGAGGCTAAATCCAATGACTGAATTTAATTCTGCCTCCAGAGCAGCTCTGCCTCTGGAAGAGAAAGAAGACTATAAGGCCCAGTGCAGCATAAGAGAACACTTACACATCTTTTGCCCCAGTGTGGCAGGCTGGAGTCAGCACTAAATCTCAAATCAAAGTTGCTCTGAAACACCCCCAGCAGAATATACCTGCTATAACCAGAGAGAAAAATGGGGATGTGACATTGTTGTCACTGGGGATGTGACTAAGGGTTTGATATAGCCCTGAAGGAGAATGGACAAGTAGTGGGATGCAGCAGGCATGAAAACAGGGCCAGAGAAGTGTCTGGTTGGTGATACGTGAAGAGAAATGATGACATGATTGGATGTTACCTGCCTGATGTGTGTGAGCACCGCACCCAGAAGCTCTAATACAGCAGTTCAGTATGGTAAAAGACTGCACGCACACACTTATGCACATGATTCACATACTGACACATACACATTTTTCCCCAAAAACCCCACCATGATATATTAATTCTGGAGAAAACACTGTTGATTTCATTTTTCATCTGTAGAACTGATAAATTAGGATGAACAACCACGGGCCTGACACACTAGATAAATACCTGCACATCCAATACACAGACCCACGACCACACACAGGCCAATGCATGAACATGTGGGAATGCACACCCACATACGAACGCTTGGAAAGCACAGTAGAAGTCTGAGCCAAAAACGAGAGCCTCTGTTTAAAGTCATATATCAAATAAAGATGGCTTTATTATGAAACCATGCAAATGTAAATATATGTGTCTCTGCATTCATGCACAAACAAGCACACCACGAACATGAAAACCATGCTGCATACCCATTGCGATCAATCACCATATTGTGACACGCCACTCTCCAAAACAATATTACACCATCACATGGTCTTGAATGGAAGGCTCTGATTGGTTTCATTGGTTTCATGGTGCGATATGACCTTGGGCCATGGCATTATTGCATTATCACAAAGTTATTCAGTGCCAAGATTGCTATATTGAAGCGTATGAGTGAGAAGTGATTAAAGGGAGGTGACATGGCTGACATTTGTTGAAGTAAACTTAAATTAGAGGATGCACTGGCCATGGTAACAGAGAATTCTATGAAAATTGGACAGAAATCACCTGGAGTCCATTTCAGATGCTACGTTTGGAGAAATTGCCCATTGTGTATGAATGATAGAGCCATTTGGATAACGATGAGCATATTTTAGGCCTCATTACAGCCTGGGCAGGGTGGCTCTGTATTTAAAGGTACCAACCATCAACCCGAGGACCCCCATGTATCAGCCAGAATCCACCCTCTTTAAGCACTGCCAGATCATTGTCACAGATGGGAGGTGTGACATCAAGTTATTGTAAATTGGCAAAGCAGGTTGGAGTGTCACAAGAGCTGCATGCTTTTTATAAGAATCATTCACCTCCCAATGGACATTGACAAGCCAAAGACTGGAAACAGCCCACTAATGAAAGAGGCAAAAGGAAGCTGGCACAAATTGTGCCAAGCAACAGATGTCAGCTGGCAGACCAGCACAACATTGGTTATAAAACAAGCCATGAAGGAATCTGCGGCTTGTCGTGCCCTGACAGAAATGTGGTAAGTAGCCAGGGTTCTTGCAGAAATTCTACTTCACTCAGCAAAAACACAGGACTACCCTAGGCAAAAGAGTAATTACACCAGGTAATGGAGCATTTTTGTGAAATAGTGTATCAAAGGTTTCCCTTTGTAATGTTAAAAGGGTAACTTGTATTGTTGAACGCAGATGGAATTACCTTTTTCGCATCTTTCAGCAACTTTACTGTTTTGGTTCAGTCTCACTGCTTGCATCAATGTCGTTGCAAGACATTGATGGCAGCAGTTTTAAGCCGAAAAGCTCTGATAAATTTAGCAACTAGCTGGTGAACATAATGAAGCATTTAGCAGCTAAAGAAACAGAAATGTAAAACAGCTATGAAAAAAAACAAGGAGTGAATATTAGAATTTGATTTGCCGTGTGGCCTCAAAACACAGCTGAAAATAAATGTTAATGTCACCCCGTCCCTGAAGGATAGGATATAAGCAACACTTTGCCAACACATTCGCTGCACGACCTTTATGAGGTCATTGATATTTGTTTCATTTACAGTTTATTCTGCTTCCCCTAAGTGGCCAAAATTATAAATGTTGTTATTGTGCAATATCATATATTGTTATTATACTGTAAAATAAATCCAAATTCACTGTTTGATGAGGAGGTGGCTGTGTTTTGCTTAGTTATCCTCTAATCTCAGCTAGTTGATCAAAATGGCGAGATGAACAGGCATACTGAGAGGCACAATAATAAATACGTTTGATTCAGCTCTTGATTAATTATTTGACAGTTAATCCTATTCTGGTATTTCCTCAAAAAAAGTATTGTCTCATGATTTAATCTGTGTTCACCCTGCTATTGCTGTTAATGTACCATTGATTCCATCTCTAAATCCAAATTATGTGTACCTTTAGGTGCTTTTGTGCATTCACTGTTTATAAACTGTGGCATGACATACTTATAATTGCAAGGCAATGCATTGTTAGCCTCTGGCCATTTAAACCTTGTATGCCTCTGGGGGTGGAGAGAATTTATCAAATGGTGTCATCGACAGTGGCATCTTGGCACGGTGTGTTTGTGTGTGTTTCAGACATGTTTACTTTCCCCCGGGCAGACAGAGCAGAACCCCTGCAGACCCATATGGCCTGGCATATGGCTCACACCCCGCCCAACCCCGTTACTTGCAACACACACACTCAAGCACACACACACAAACCAACATGCTGAAGAAAATGTAATGCAGCCACGCGGGACACCGTGGCATGATGCAAACAGGTAGACAGAACAACCAGTCCTGCCCTGAATCCACCAGCACTATTTGGACTTAGTGGGTGTTCAGAACAAAATCACACACAAGTTCATTCCCTCTCTTTCTCTGTTTTTTTTTTTTTTATATATATTTTTTCTTTCAAAGGAGATGAAACGTTTCATTTCATGTCTGTCATTGATTCAGGTAGATCTATCACTGACTTTGGATCAGGCTTTCTCTCTCTCTCTAGCTCCAGTTTGATCTCCACAGTTGCCTCTTCTCTCTAGTAGTTCTGTATTACCAGTGAGTCCTCTGGATTTTGATGAATCTTTGGCAGCCTTCTAGGCATGGTAACTGCTGCTACGAAAAGTTCCCCTGTGCAGAATTTGGAGGGAGGCTAAGTACATGACATGTTCTCACATGAGGACACATTCACCGGCAAATATGCAAACATAATTTCCCACTTCGATCCATTACTCTGCAGGGTGTTAATTCTGTCTCTGATTCAAATGTGTAGCAAACCCCCTGATGTGTGTGTGCGTGTGTGTGTGCGTGTGTGTGTGTGTGTGTGTGTGTGCATGTGATCCTTCACTGCATGTGCTGCGAAATCAAAAGTTGCCGAACACAATTAACATACAGTAGACTCAAACGACAAACACTCACCTCCCACACAAATACACATAGACACAGATCTGTAGTGAGCAGCTTTTCTTTCCATTTATTCAAACTCTAGTATAATCACTGAGTAGATGATTTGCATTCAAAACCACACACACACACACACACACACACACACACACACACACACACACACACACACACACACACACACACACACACACACACATTGCAGGTGACCTGCCCATGTATCACGCAGGTATTTTCCATTCATCATGAATACCACAAACGGCACACCACATTTGAACCCCATCCGCTCAGTGGAATCAGCTGACTTTTACCAGCTCAAATTATACTTAAAACAAGTCAGTGAAGTGCTCTTTACTACTTGATGTGCTCACTCTTTCACCCCTCCTTCCAGAGCATTACAGCATCCTCTCATTGCAGTTTCTTATCAATCATACTTGACGGCATGCCTTTCTTTTTGCATAATGTATTTTTTATTTTTCAGTAATCAGTGTCGACTGCTTTCCGTTCTCCATCCTCCTGTGGGGTCTTTACCGCGCTCCCCGCTGATCTTCACATGAGGCTCAGATTCCTTTGGGTAGCAGAGCCTATTCTGCCATATCCAAATGTGTAATGATTTGTTGATGTAAACGATTTCATCTCCTATAATGCTCAATGAGGGTTTATAACTGAATATGTCAGTTATAACCTCAGATTCTTTAAGAAAATGACATTAATGGTAATATTGCATGGAATCTGTAAGTGCCACATCTGTTTTGATTTGAATCGAATTCATCAGGACCTCTTAAAGCCCACTAACCCACAGTGTATTCAGCCATTGAAGTGGTTCTTTTTCTGGTTTTCCATGTAGAAAAAAAATATGTATGTAGTAATGATGAATATGTTACTAATAATAATAAATACAAATAGCAATGAATTGCATTTAAAAAAAAATATTTTCATTTAGAAAAACAAATCAAACTGTTCTGTCATTCTTTGAATTCAACCACTTTTTTAATGGTTGGCAGAGCAACAGTACAGAAGAAGAGAGAACACCAATGACAAGGTTTCCCCCTAAAGCAATGCTGCAGATATTCTGTGAAACACACTGGAAATTAACCCCAAAACACTGCAGTGGTAGATGCTGTCAGTCTTTTCAGAAATTATCCATTTTCTATCCAGTAATTTAATGAAGTCTCAAATTTCAAAGCAGCAATATTTCATTGATGGTGCTGTAATACACTCGAAGTCTGAACAAATTAGTTTTTGTTTGCCTTTCATGTAAACCCTTGAAATGGCAAAGCTTTCAAGGTAAAAAATAAATAAAAATGCAGCACAGTTCAAAACTGTATTTTCTTAGCATACTGTGATGTCAAATTTTCTTCAGTATTAATTTGCTAGTATTAAAGAGCAATTGCTCTTTTTTTTCAAACTAAGTTGTTACAGTTCTTAACACCCTTTTAACACATTTTATGTTTCATAAATGTCACTCCAGCACTGCTTGAGCTATACATTTTCTAGATTATAACCATGAAATGACAACCATTTTTTCCTCAGTGTTAAACTTCATCTACAGCTTTTTCACATGCATCTCACTTCATTTGAAAATCAAAATCAATTTAATTTAATTGAGCAACTCTCTCGGGGCAATTCCTGCACTACACAGCTAAGTGCACTGAAAGACCACAGTTTGTAAATCACATCAAATTGAGGCTTCAGGGCTCTGTGGATTGAGTCGAGCATGTCGTCCGCAGCGAACCGGAGCTCATTGATTGCAGTTCACTTTTGGATATACTAACGTTACAAACAAACTCTTCTGCACTTCCCCGGTTCTCGACAATGCTGAAGGTAGCACTTCCGGGGGCAAAGTGATCGACCCGCTCCAAAGGGGCATGTGCTAGTCTAACTATAAAGCAAGGATTCAAGCAAGGAGTGTATGAGCGGTTCTCCAGAAATGGTTAGTAAAATGTACTGAAAGTATAAAAAGTTAAGGTATTAGTTATGCAGAAAAAGGCTCCTGTGAATAATGGATAAAATCCAATTACATTATTAGATCATTACTCATGCATCACTTCGTTTTAATAACTACTTAGCATGCAATGCTACTAACCTACAGTGGGAAGACCAAAGTACAGTATTTGAGCAGATGTAGTATTTTTTGACCCACAGAAAATAAAAGGTGAAATTTAAGTATCAGGTAAATATTGAAAATTGTTTTTTGTCCTTTTTAATAACATGCTTGGGTTGTGTCTCTTCATTATCTTCATTAGAGGAAAAAATGGGTAATGCTTTTTAAGATATGCTGTTGAAGTAATTAAAGGATTAAATAATTAAAAGATTTCTTAGCCTTTTTCTTTTTTTACTTGAAGCTACTGGCACAATATACGGACTACAGAAATATCGACTGACGTCTGACCTGATGTTTGATGTGACTATTGGCTGAGCACAATGCTAAGTGAATGCATGGTCTACTTTGTGTATTACTGATGGCCAAGGTGGCCAATGAACAAGAATGGCCCATAAAAAAATCTATTCAATGCAGTGTACATATATTATATGTTAACTGTGTGTAAGTGCATGCACGTGAATGTCCCATATGTATTCCTCCACGAATAATGAAATCAACTCAGAAATGTTCCATTAGTCACACTGTACCTGTAGATTGAGATAGGGAGTGTAAGGATGAGAAGGAGTGAAGGAAGGAAAAGAATGTTGTGATGGGAAAATGCTTCCTCTCCTGATTAACGTACAAATATTCCACAACAATGTCGACTGTCCTTAATGTCATCATTTGATATTAGAGTTGTGTGTTACTTTAGATGAAGTGGCCTCGTGCATTCAACTTGTTACAATGATTGTGAAAAAATGAATATGAGTGTACACTCAAATAGAGTTTCAGCGTGTGTGTGGTTCAGAGAAGAGAAGAGACATAATGAGAATTACAAAAGAGACTGTGTGTGTCATGGAAGTGTCAAATTAGCTTCTGTCAGTGTGTTACAGACTGGAGAGCTCATGCATCAGGGGATCACCTCAACATAGTTTTTAATCTCACAACTACAATAAGTCGTTTAACATTAAACATTAATGATCAGGTGTTTGGAGAATAATATGTATTTGTTTCCACATGTGTATTTATCCCGTGGAGGGCAATCCAGTAATTAATTTAAATGCTAATCAATGTCAGACAATTTCAATAAAGAACTTAAATTTGGACAACAAAGAAATCTACCACAAGTGGATTCAGTCTGTTGTAGATTCCTGATCTTGGGGCAAATAAATCAAGAAGAAAATTATAAAAAAAAAAAAAAACATTTAACAAGGAATCGGGAGTCTTTGATAAATAAGGGATCACAAAAAACTATATTTATATATATAAAAAGAAAACAGAAGGGGAGGCCCTATTTTTATTCTGTGGACACTGGACAGTGGAAGAATAAATATAAATGCTTATCCATTGTCCTTTGCTTATGAATTAATCAAAGCAAAAAAAGCAATAATAATAGTATTATTCATCAAGCCATTCTTTCTTTCTTTTAGAAAAGCTACCCCAGTGGTGAATATTTATAGTCTGATCATGATCTCAAACACCAGCATGACGCCAGCATATTTTCATTAATACAACTCATTTGCTACGGTTGTCTCAGATATTAATTGCCTCCTACAGAAAAACAATAAATCTTTTATCAGGTTTAAAAGTATCGTGTATTTGATCTATGTTACAGCATCATCTATGTTGCAATTAAAATCTTCAAACTGCTATTATAGTCAGTCCTTAATGGATTGTAATGACCTGCTGTGAGATTACAATTAATTATTGGATTATCAGGCCCTATAGACTGATATACCAGACAGTGATTGCAATTATTGTCATTCTTACACCTAACAGTTTTAATATATAAAACAAACAACCCAGACCAGCAGTGTGATGAACAGCAAAGTGGACGAGTTCAGTCAGCTCATTACGGAGTTGAGGACCTTGAAAAGGCCTTTCATCGAGATGGGCTGGGAAAACAAAAGTGCCTTGGCAGGGCTGCGTTGAGACTCTCCCGAGGAAGAAGCTTATCACCCTTCTTAGAGCCAGGCTGCCAGAGAAGATGAGAAAGAGAGGAAAAAAAACACTCTGGCTGTAATGAAATGTGACTTCCTTGAAAATTATGTTTCTTTCACCTAACAGATGGGGAAAAAAACAAGAAGCACACCAGAGCGGGTGTGCGTGCACTCTTTATGATTGTAAATATGATGCAGAATGGATTTAAAGTTCCACCAACAAAAGGTGGTAGAATTACTAATTCATGCTTTGACTACTGCAGGAGGAAAACATCCCATACATGATTGTTACTCCAGCTGTATCGCCAGGCGTTCGTACCACACGTTGTATTTCCATATTACACAGGCCTCATGAGGCGCCACATGAGAACGCAGACCTGCCCTACTCACTGTATATATAACGTGTTGAATAAATGCATACACAAAGTGCAATTTTTTACAGAGGCACTTATCCATAACACTTTAAATGAGATGGACTATCATTTGTGTAACATCTACTCTTATGCAGTGCAGAGGAAAAGCACCTTGGGAACTCTGTGATAGCCGCTGCAGGAGCCACACAATAAATGAATTTAAGAGGTGCCATAAGCTGTGCAGTGTGTTTTGATTTGTTATGAACGTATTATGTTATACATTACAGGTTGTATATTGTATTATTACCACCTCTTTTTCCAGCTCCCTCAGTATCACTGACACTGCCCTCTCCTGGTTCAAATCATACCTTTCCATTCACCACCAATACTGCTGCCCTCACAAACTGCCTCAGGGATATAAAATCCTGAGTGCGAGCTAAAAAATCTCAAATCCTCATTATTGGTCCCAAATCCTTCAACAAATCCTGCCATGAATTCTCCTCTACATTAATACCTCCACTGTTCCACACACATCCGTAATCTTGGTGTCATCCTTAATCAAACCCTCTCCTTTGAGCGCCATGTAAAATACTTTATAAATTCTGCCTTCTCTCATCTTAAAAACATTGTCCGCCTTCACCCCTCCCTCTCCTTTTCATTCGCTGAAACGCTCATCCACGCCTTCATCGCCTCATGTCTTGACTGCTGCAGCAGCATTCTGTGCGGCACATCCACCAAAATCCTCAACAAACTACATTACATTCCAAACGCAGCTGTGCGTCGTCTACTCAACCAGAGATCACATCGCCCCAGTCCTTCAAAACCTCCACTGGCTTCCCGTCCAGCAAAGAATCCAGACCTCACTGACCTGAAGAAGTATCTGATCTCATTTGAGTTTTGTGAAGTCCTGAAGCCATAGTGATTGAGTGAATTATAAAAGAATGTTTCTAAGTTGAATCACTGCATAACTGGCAAAACTCACGGTTACTTGCTTGAGTGCCAAACGACACTTAACTTTATGTTTAACCTTGTTTCTCAAAACGGGATCTCCACCCTGACCGCATGTCAGTCAAAAAACCTTTCAACCATTCTTTCAGAGTACATTTAGAACTTTTGTAAAGTTTTTGCAGGGCCAATATCGTTTCAGAGCCCTAACTGCTTCAGAGATTGGGAAAATTGGTATCAATTTGATGAATACTTGACAGAGAAAATGTAATGCATAAGAATTGAATTGATCAAGGACCAAAGACCATTGAAGGCAAAATCACTGACTTTATCCCGCATAGGAAGACAAATTTATTCAAGGCATATTTTATGCCGATTGCATTGTAATTTATATGACAATTTCGACAGAAGTTTGGTCTCACAGTTAATGGCACTTAAATGCCATGGGTCTTATTTCTTCATTTGAAATTTCAGAAATGTAAGAGTTATTCCTTTAATTAATGAAAAAGCCCATTTTGATGGGGCGCTCTGTTTTGCTCGATGACAGGTATTTCGGGAATTCTTCATTTCTTCATTTCTTCTCTTCTCCGCTTTCTCAAATGTCCCTCTTTTCTTGCAGTTTTTGAACTCATAAATTAATGCAGTTCTTATAAGCAAGGTGATAAAAATGCATTATGAATCACCTGCACTTTTGAACCTCACAGTGTGTGAAAATGCATTAAACTTAGTGGGAACAGAAGAAGGCAGACCAAAAAAAAAAGAGTGAGAAAGAATAAGGGAGGCCAAAAAGAGGAGGAAACGTCATAACAGTGCAACGTCGGCAGAAGGCGGGCTGCAGTATTTCATACGTGTGTGTGTGTGTGAAACCTGTATATCATGATATAAGGTTGACTCACTGAGGAGAGGATGATGAGAAGAAACAAATGCAGCAGGTAATAACATTCATCAGCACAAACACACACACACACACACACACACACACACATGCACAAACACTACTGGTTCCTATTTATGTGGATACATATTGTAATATCACACTTCTTGTCGCACACTTGAACAAGCACAATAAACACATTCATAGGTTACACACACACACACACACCGTGACTATTAAAGAGACTCATAGTAGTAGTAGTTGCCATCGCGCTACACGATTCCAATGAATAGTTACTTCATCCCTGACTCATTATCTCTCTCCCCCATTCTCTCCCATATCAAATGTTCAGCATTGATTTCCCACATCTTTCATTTAGTCAGTCTCTCTAAAATATTTTATCATGGTTTTGCTGCCCCCCTTCACCCTCCTTTTTCCTTTATCTCAAACTGGAGTTGGAGTATTTATCCTCACCAGTATTTTTTTCAACTATTAGTTAACGTGCCACCTTCCAGTTCTCCACGATATTTCTTGTGCCATGTGACCTTTCTCCTTACAAAACTAGAAAATATTGTTGGGCAGCTCAGGTCCTCCACCTGCTACTTGGATCTGCCCCCTAACACAGTTAAAAAAAACTTTTTCCAACTGCTTAGCACCTCAGGTATTAGAAACTGTTAATTGCTCTCTTCTGTCAACAATATTTCCTGCAGCAGTTAAAATAGTCATTAAACTTCTAAAGAAAAGCAAGAAAGAAAAGCAACCTCGGTGCAACAGTTATTGCTATATCGGCCCATCTCTAACTTATCAATCTTCAGCAAAATACTTGAAAAAGCTGTTTGCTCTGCAACTTAATAACTGTCTAACATCAAACAGCCTTCTAGACTTCTATCAATCAGGTTTTAAATCTCCCAACACAGAAATAGCACTCATCAAAGCTGTAAATGATCTGCACAAACTCTAATACAGTATCTGTTCTTGAGCTCCTGTTCCCACACTGCTCTTGACAGTTGACCATTACATTTTACTGGAGAGGTCAGAAAATATGTCGGATCTGGCCCAGTTATAAACTTCTTAAAAACGTACCTACAGGACGGGCAGTTCTTTGTCTCCATTGTAGACTTTGCCTCAGACAGATTGAGCATAATGTGTGGAGTGCCCCAAGGTTAGATTTTTGGACCACTGCTATTTAATCTCTATATGCTCCCATTCGCACATGTTATACAGAAACACAAAATCAATTACCATAATTATGCGGATGATTCACAATTGTACGAATCCCTTTCTCCTGATTAACTAAATATATTAACTGTATTGATGATATTAATCTCTGGATGTCAGAGACGTTTTGCAATTGAACAAAACAGAAATACTAATCTTTGTGCAAAGGCTCAGAGACAGAAAAGTGCACATTTCCTCAGGTCTCTGTCTCTGGGGAGCATTAGTGAAGCTAGATATCTGGGCACAATCGGCGGACTAAATCTCAGGAGCCATATTCATTGTCTCACAAGATCAGTCTTCTACCATCGAAAGAATATTTCAAAACTAAGGAGCTGTCTGTCAAAATTAGACAAAAAAATAACATCAGTAGTGCAACAGTGCATTGGAAATGCGGCTGCATGCGGTTCTTACCAAAAATTAAAAAGTATGAGCACATACTTTTATACAAAGCTCAAAATGGTCTTGCACCTCAGTTTTTCAAAAACACGCTAGTTAAATACAAACCAGCAACAACCCTCAGGTCCATGGGCAGCGGCCTTTTAACCATCCCTCATACCAACTCTAAAGCAGGGTGCCTTCTGTATTTATGCCCCAAGTAACGCTCCGCCCAAGAACTTGAGAGAAAAGCCCCCACAATGAATGCTTTTAAAAGCAGGTTAAAAACATTTCTCTTTTTCTTCTCAAAACAGTCTATAACTAACCTCTTAGAGTCTGGGTGAGGGTGAGTGTGTATGTGACCGTGTATGTGTGTCTTATACTCTATATTTTGGTATTTGTATATTCTCCAATGCAAATTTTTCCTGCCCTTGCACTTCTCTTTTTATTATTACGTCATTTGTATGTATTGTTGCAGGCTTTTATGTATTATATGAGCTGTATAAATTAAGTTGACTTGACATTTGGTGAGATAATTTCTGTTGTTTGCAGTTAACTTTCTTTCATCAAGTGTTGATGTCTTGGTGAAGTAGTTATATGCCATACTCCATGTTTTGATCAAAATACATTTGATGGACATACAGAATAGGTACATTCAATATGGTTGTTCTGAATCACTAAAGAAAACCATTCCTATCACAATGACACAATGACTGATTATGTATAAATCATGTTGCATTTTTTAAATACTTTTCATCCATTAAGTGTCACTAGAATTGAATGGCCAATACAAAGTCTTTCAAAAATCTGTGTCCCTGATCTGTCACAGAAGCTTTTCTAATGAGTAAAAGTGTGTTGTGAGCAATGAATAACTGCCAAAATATCACATATTGAGATTTTATGAGTTTTGACATTTTGGATAGCAACACAATCTGCCAATTGATATATTTATTTATTTTATCATTTTGTTATTATAACAATGTTTAAAACATGGTAATAGTAATTTTTGAATAATGATGGGTTAGGGTAAAAGCAAAACAGCCATGCCCTAAAATCAATACATGCAGGGTAATTGCTGCTTTCCCTGTTTTACCAAACCCTCTTTTACAGGAGAAAAGCTATTTGTTGCTCTGTAATATCACTTTACAAATATTAATCAGCATTCCCTCGTATACAAATAGCAAGAATCCACATTCCATCTGGAAATGTACGTAATGTTTGTGTGAGCAGGCTTGGAGGCTTTATGAAAATAGGTTTGTGTGTAGGTGTAGGTGGGTGTGCAAGGGCATCTGCAGTGCATATGCACTCGTGTGAGTGTTGCTTTTCAAAAGTGATGCTCTGCAGCCCCATAATCATCATTCAGCCTCCCAGAGATTTGAGTACAGAGTGGCAGAGTCATCTCAAAGACAGTTAGAGAGAGAGTGAACCTGTGCTCAGGTCTGCACATTATATGTAATGTCTGCTACTGTGTGCTATTGTCTCTCTGTTACTGTGTGTGAGCTGTGTGAATGGGCGTTTAGGCCATGAAGGCAACAAGAGCCAGCATATTGGTACAGGCTTTGTAATTTCTTATCATCTATCTTGAAGAAAATGATCTCAACAGACTGACGTCTCCATAAGCTCCTGCTCTAAAGTCAGGGTCATATAACATGCTCCTACCCTTCTAAGAAAATCAATGCCACACCATTTTCTGTACATTATAATTCCACGTGCTATTTCACTCAAGCTACACCGTATAATAGGCTCTTGCCCACTCGTCTTTGTCAATTAACCCACTGAATAATGCATATGCTACTTGTTCAACCAATCAGGGCCGTCTTCGACACACTATGGCTAACTAATAATGGCCTAAAATGCTTCAATAATTATTTTTTAAAGAACAAAGAAAATTATTTCTGCTTGGTTTGTCACCATCCTTGCTATCCTGGCTCTAGTCACAAACTGTGAATGGCAGATTTAGCTGAACATTACCTCCCTTCAGGATAAAATTTGGGAGGTTGGTTGGTTACCAAGTGTTTCCAACTTAATGACAGAGCACCATGTTTCATTGACACAAAGAAATACTCCCAAGCCGCCCTCTTCCGATAAACACATCAAAACAGTACTTGATAAGTTGCCTGAATCGGTTCTTGTCCTGGCAGTCGCTGCGTTTTTCTTAATAACATAATGTGGCCAGCTGGGGCTTGCCTTCATTTCTTCAGAGTTACAATATTCAGCTCAGCACATTTCTCTTTCCATGGCAAATGGACTTTTGGGCTCCCTGGACTGTGGTAGCCGAGGGATTGTCCACACTGTGAGAGGAAATAATTTATTATCTCATAATTCTCCAAAAATGTTTATGTCCAGAACAGCTCACGCTGTGCGATAAACCTTAGGGCTCACAGGTTCCAGTGTAATAAGTGCTCCATAATCTTGCTGATGCTACAACTTTATGGTCCAATGTGGCTGATATGCGTGCCCCATCCTGCATCAAGTTTCATCTATATTTGGTGGCCCATTTCAACTCAGATCCAGCGGCGTATACCATATTTGTAATTATTCACAATCACTTGCAAGCTCTCCCTCCATTACCTCGTGCTATAAAAAATATGGAAGGACTATTCATCTTAGTAATCTGTTTTGCCACATGATGCAGAGCAGACATTTCTGTTAACAATTTTAAGCAAATAGAATTTCATAACATCAACAGTTTAGGGGAAATTTGGGGATTTTGGTGCCATCGTTAGGCACAATAACAAAATCAGAGATGTCCTTTTAATTAATCTTTCACTCTTGTGTACTTCTGCGCATCTGTGAGCCATTCAGTGTTCCAAGAGAGCAGCCCTGCTGATAGTCAAATGTGTACGTCTGCCATGAATGCATAAATGGCAAACAGGGAGTTCTCTATTATGAACACTATGTCCTCTACAACCTTTATGTGTGTAGGGGTGTGCGTGTGTGTGTGTGTGTGTGTGTGTGTGTGTGTGTGTGTTTGTGTGTGTGTTTGTGTGTGTGTGTGTGTGTGTGTGTGTGAGACTGTGAGACTGTGAGTCGCTCACTCTATAATGTGCAAGCAGGACAGTGAATACATCCCTGCTGAGCAAGCGCCCTTGTCATTTAGCCACGTGGATGGGATCTTGAATGCATGCAGGTGTCTGTGTATGAGTGTGTGGCATCCCTACATCTCTGTGATGACTGTCGGCACGGACAGCTTGACTGACAGCAGCTGAACCTCACGAATATGGATTCAAGCGCTGTATTAGAGTACAGCAAGTGTGACGGGAGAGAAGAGTGTAAAAAAAGCTGACCATCTCACTTTAACTTTAGCTGAATGTTTGTCATCGGAGCACAATATAGTCATTTTTTAGTATTATATTGTAGTCCGATACAAAACGTGTTTTTTAAAAGGTATATAAATCTGTGTATACACAAGCCATATTTCTACTCCCAGAGTTAACCATAGATGGATGTAGACACACCCTTAATCACCTGTTTGTGTAGTAATGCCTCGTTAAGCTCTACCAGACAGCAAAGAAGAAGAAGAAGGACAGTTTCACAGATCGGCTGTGTCATATTGGCTAAGTCCTCCAATAGTGCTGGAGCAGTTGTCCTTCGAGACCATTACAGACAGATGTGGCTATCAGTAGCACCAGTATTATTGTAATTCATCACACATACCTGTAAACCACCACCGGCAGAGATTTTGTTCTGGTGCCATTTGCATGTAATTTAATCAAGAGAGACACAGTGGACGGTGGTGCGTAACTGCCCTGACAGTGCTATTACTATCAAATCGTAGGCTGCAGATTTATCAACATATCTGCCCTGCTGTCTTCATACAGTGTAAAGCCCCGTGGATAACAGCTTCTTTAAGAATCACCTCTAATCCTTGATGAGATCAGTGCAGGTGGATCTTGTACTTAAATCACATCCAACCAAGTTATTTTTGATACAATGCATCTACTGGTTGGAGAGTGATTGATTAGAATAATGTATTTGCATTTTAAGCGCCATTCCATCATTGCTGCGCATTTGCTGTGAGTGTTAAGTTTGGTGTTGTTGATAATATCTCTCCTATTCTCAGCACATTGTCTAAGACCCAGCTATCACTAACAAATCTCTTTGCTCTGCCTCATTTGTGAAACCTTGCCTTGCCTCCCACCTGTACACCATGTGCACTGCGCTGGACACCTAGATACCACATGGAAGCCAATTTCAAGGTCAGAAAAATGACAGATTGCTACATGAGCTTGCAGACATGCACGATAGGGTTACAGATGAATTCCCTTTTAATTACAAGAGTTACATTTTTTAAACTTCAGAAGTAAGCCGGTAAGTTGAAGGGATACAGCTGTGGTGATTTGAATGTTAGAACCAAGGACATAGAGAGGGAAATGCTGCATGCATGTACATAATTCATATATTTAATCCCTGGTTACCAAACTAAGGTTTCTCTGCAGGGTGGCAGGCCTCACTCTCGTTCACGGTTAGTGGAAGCTGGAGTATAGCTGAAGTAAAAGCTGGAGTAAATGCCTGGGCAACATCTGTCTCAGCTATCTAAGATGACTGGCTTTTTGATTCACACATCTGCTTCGAGGATGTGTTGGACAAAGTTGCAGGGAAACAAAACAACATCTGAGTTGTTTGGCTTCCCCGCCTGAACCAAGACCTCAGCTGAATGTCTAACAATGTCCAGCCATTACTTGTGAAGAACGAGCTACCCAACTTGTCTCAAAGAGAACAAACATCTCACGAAAGCAATCACTGAGATAGATTTTTGTTTCAGTTTGAGGCTGTGTGCTGATTGTTTGCAACATCAACTATGTGAGACCCTGGTCTGGCTTTGAACTATTGACCACAGCACTGTTTCGATACAATGTGGTGTGGAGTGCTATGCTTATGACCCTGTAATCTTCCTAATTTGAAAAAAAAGATAATGTTCAGAGATACCCAGCAGCAACTGAAAGGAAGGATGAAGGTTGCACACAGACTGAATCAAGGCAATTGTGTTTTTTTTCTCACATCTCTTACCCACGTTCAACAACACTGAGCTTGCCCACAGTGATAAAAGGCATTCCAAGGTTGTTACCGGGAGAGACCGAGAGTTAAAGGGGGGGCGGGGGGGGAGGGGGGGGGGGTAATGATGGAGACAAAGACAAAGACAGAAAAAGAGAGGGACGGGCAGATGTCCACAATGTTGGAGCCACTCAGCAGTCGCTCTCATTAACTCACAGTACAGTCAAGCTGAAAACAAGGCACATATGGCCACACACACACTCACACGGTGCATCCTGCTAACCTAGAGCTGTGACGCTTACTGGTCACAACATCTATGTTATTGTGCAATTACACTTTGGTTTCTTAATTAAAGCCTTATTTTCCAAGTACTTAAGTACCTTTCTAATTAAGCACTAATTAACCCTGGGTTACTATATTAGAGCCTTAACGACTATGAATCACAATCAAATGATAGGATGATGAATGTATGTGAACGTAAAATTGACTTGCTGATTTATTTTTTATTTAAAACCACATTCCATCCAGAGGAGGAGAGATAATTGAACGTAGGGGCTCCTGGAAAAGAATTAAAAAAAAGCCTGGGAATGATGAATTATGCTAAAGAGTCACAGATGCTAAGCTACATTTATTCATAATTTACAAAGGGCCTCTCTTATGTCTTTCTCACTCGACCAGGTGTGATGACTGCACAAACTAATTAAGTCAACGAGGAGAGAGCTGAGGGGAGAAGAAGGAACAAGGGATGGGTAAATGAGCATACCTTACAAATGAGCCTGTTTGAGTAAGTGTGCTTTTTACGTGTGCTCGAGTGTTATTTATGACTTACTGTTCTCATTTGGCTTTAATGGACAGGTGCATCATCATGTGCTTGAGAAACTTAGTTAGAAGATTGCACTTTTCTCTCCTGGACAAAATTCCCTCCAGGTCCCTCACTCCCACACAGACAAATCTGGGGCAGAGAAAACAGTCAGCTCTAATGTTATTATAATGTGATGAGCATTGACTAGTAAAGAGCCCATGAAGTGAAAAATGGCTTCTGGTGGTGTTCAGCAATGCACCTCACCCTAAGGTTCTCCAAGGAGATGATACAGACTGAAAGTTTGACAAAAAGTTTACCTGTTAGAAATTTGCACACGAAAAAGACTCAAATCATTTTCTTTCAGCTGTATGGTAAATGTACTGTGAAGTTCTGATGTGACGTGCTCTGCTGCTCATCAGCTTGCAAAACCCCTGCCTATTTCATTTTGATCAGGTCCACTTGTCATAAAGTCAGCTCCAATCTCCATTTCATGGGTTCTTTAACAAGACATATTGTTTTGAATTCTTTTTGAGCGACTGGAAAGTCATTTTTTATTCAGACGTTCCCAATTTCAACTCAATTTCTGTCTCTAAATATTTCAAATATCTACATAGGATAAAGATGCTTCATGTTTAAGAAGAGGTCGCTTATTAAGTAATTCCAGCATTTCAATACTAGTTCAAAGTATTGTAAATTGATAAATACTGAACTAAAATCAAATCATGATCAATTGATGAATGGTGGCAAACACTATTTGCCAACTTCCCAGTAAGGAGAAAGCCTCTACAGCAGCTATTCTCAACTGTGAGGAAAGACATACTGTGAAAGTTGTGTGTAATTCTACTTTATGGACAAATCTCTCTACCCATCGCACTCTAGTACTTACTGATCCCACCAAAGATCCAACCAGCCTCCACTCCAATTCACCTCGTTGTGATACCTGCACGTTGACATTCAGACAAAAGATGAAGGGAGGCTGTATGGAGTAATGCAAACATGGTCGGCTTAGTGAGACAGTTAAGAGGAGAGAGGTTAAGTGATTATTGCTACACGTTTTTTTTTTTTAAAGCAATTTTTAGCACTTAACTGCGAGACTGCAGGAATCCATCAAATCTGTACACACTCCCTGAATGTCTTAGCTCACTCTATGATCCAATCTCAGATCGATGCAGACACCAATGTATTCCATAATCTGGACACCTTATTTTCTGTGCCATTAAATACGTTATATATACAGAGAGATGGGATGAGAGATTAGGACACTATGAGGTGAGGAGCAAACATTCTACCTACTTGCATGTTTCACATGTCCATGTATGGGGCATGTTGCACTCTTGACCTACTAGGATAACCACTACATTGCATTAACCTGCATGCTGTACTCACTATCAGGGGCCCACTAATACATATGGTGCTGTCAACTACAGTGAAACTCTAAAGCGAACCAAATCTTAACATGCTCTCAAAATATTATAGAAACTGTGAAACACATTTTTGGAGTGTTTAAGCCTCGTCAAAATGTTCAATAATTAATTTAAAATAACTTTAAATCAACATATGTCACTCTTGTGCAGTTGTACACTCTGTTAAGTACATTTACATTCCTTATATCTATTTCATAGAGGCCTTATCCTTCTGGTTTTCTGCTTTTCAAGAAAACGGCTGTATGCCATGCATTACTGCGTGGCCACAGCATTAGCATTTTGTGGAATTCAAACATCTGGGCTTTGTGCATACGCAGTGCTTCTATTTTTATATGTTGCTTATTATGAGCTCGATGTCTACGATGGTGTGTTCTTTTTCAGAAATTAGAAGCAGGGAAATGTGTGCAAGAAAATGAGGTTGTGCGTGTGCCCACACACGTGTGTATCTGCAATGTGATTACTCATCCCTGACTGAATTTACATCGTCCTCTAAGTCAGCAGGGTGGTGCAATAAAGGTGTGTATCCGTGTGTGTGTGTGTGTGTGTGTGGGTGGGTGGATGGGGGGTCGATGGGGGGGTTTATTTGAGAGACACTGTGTTTGCTGTAATATGCAGATTCACTATGCATTATCTTGCTGTTGTGTGTGCGTGTGTGCGTGCGTGCGTGCGTGTGTGTGTGCGTGTTTCACTGTGGTCTACTTGACCTCCTGTCCACCTTTCCCTGGTCCTACTGCTTTCATTACCAGCAGCATGCTTCCCACTGCGGCTGTCTGCCCACATTCATGCATATATAGTGCACAAGACACACAGAAAGATGCAGAAGGACAGCTTCTCTCTACTGATCACATCACCTTCTGTGATCCAAGGATGGTCGAACCAACAGCCAGCAGGGTCGCTGTCTAACTAATCATCCACAAACAAGACGGTGAGAGAGGAAAAAAAATCAGAGGCAGACAGAGAGAGACGATACAATGAAAGGAGGTGACATAGGAAAGGGGGGAGAGAAGGAAAATGTGATCTCATAGATGTGCTGGTGTGGCTTGAGATAAACCATAAAGGGAAGAGAAAGTCAGGTGAAATGTTCTTGTGCAGTAATGTTTAATACTCACATTATTTATTTACATTGACACTCAAGTTAGTCATTGACAAATAAAAGTAGATAAAAAAAATACATTTAATTGAAAAAAATACAGTTGTTTGTTATTTTGTTTGGTCAAAATGCAAATAAAGAGTTCCTTTTCTGGTTAATAGTATAATGATGTCTGTCAAACTTTCAAAGTGTAATGGCGACCCTTAAATGTGTGTGAAACTATGACAATTAGGAATCAAGGTTGTAAACGGCACACCCCATTTCTTTCCCGTCTCTCTGGTGAAACTTTACTCACCATATTTTATTCAGGCTTCATCTTTCAATAAAGTAACAAACATACACATTTTTAATGCTTTTACATTTGCATACAGTTGCATATGCTAATAATAGTCATGGAAGACAATGTGTGTTGGACAGGAAAACTTGATATGGACAGTGAATTCACATATAGAAGTTAATGTATTTTTCACCCTTTATTAAATTTAATTAATTGATAGGGAAAGAAGTTGGAAGGCAAGACCCACCACTGAGTCAGAAGAAAAATCATAAACTTTAGCACCTTAAAGATTTCATCATAAAAATATATTTAATGATTTGAGTAGTAAAGCTTCTTCCTCTACCTATAGGTAGCCACAAATTTTGGCATTTTAGGATTATGGACACCTTCACCGTGGAAATACTAAATTAATCAGGCATCTGTTTTAACAGAGGGAATTCCAGGTTTATATGGTGAAAGAATGGAGATCAGAGAAATATGACGAAAAGAAGATCTATAATGAGTGGATAATGTGTTTTAAACAGAAACTAATGACAATTTATGCATATTGGATTATTTTAGATGCCAAAGAGCGCTACTAATCTGCGGCATCTAACACATTGGGAGTGAGAACAGGTTGACAGGGAACATAACCAAATCATCTGCATACATAAAATTATTAATTTCATGATCATTTAAAAAAAAGCCAGATTTACAGTGGACCACAAGTTACCAACCTACAATAAACCAGAATTCTGAGCAGATATTTAACTACTCTTCAATACTATTCAAACAGATATTGATGATCAATTTGATCTAGAGTGTTAGCGAAGCACATAAAAATCGTGAAATTGTACAATGTGGAAATCCGGCATCGGAGCCCCTGGGTCCGCGTGTGTGAATGTGCATGTGTGCATATGCTACTTTGTTTGTTTGCTTTTCTTGATGTGAACAGATGAGGTGGGCACAGCGACTCATATTAACCTGCCATTTCACAGTCCACAAAGTGCAATAATCTAGGGGCACACACACACACACACACACACACACACACAAACACACACGCACTTACACACACAAACACACGCACACACATTCTGTTTTTACACATTGAACAAGTGTAGGAGGTGATTGCTGTGACTACACCTGCAATCACACCACTTTATAGGGCCTCTAAGGCAGTCCCCCCACACACACACACACATACATACACACACACACACACACACAAGCACACACACACACACACACACACACACACACGCACACACACACACACACACACACACACACACATACATACACACACAGAATACTGTATCTGATCTTTCCCTCTGGAGGTCATCATGATATCGCATTACATCTGATTAAAGTTATTAAAGATAGAATGTCATTTTAAATAAATTGTAGCCTCAAGAACATAGAACAGAACAATATCTAAATGCGTCAGTACGCCTTTGACATTTTGGCCGTGCGTACATGCGTGCACACTGTATGTGTGGGCGCACCTGCATATGTGGGCACAAGTGTCATTACTTGTCTAGCATGTATGTAGGAGGTGAGCACAGATGCAGCAGCCGTCCTGGGATAAAAACATTAAGTTTTTTGTCAAATCCAATTTTCCTTCCTTTTCTTTCTCTTTCTGCGCTTTAATTCAAGTTTTTTCGTGAAAATTGATAAGAATTTGCTACTACCTTGTCAGTGACTTTCTTTTTTTCCCCAAGGGGATCAGTAATATCTTTAACAATTAATTTCCGGGTTGGTGCGAGACAGTAGAATGGAAATGAAAGTGGATAAGAAAGGAAACAATAGGATATCTTAGAGTGATAGACAGTATGCGACATTGGAAAATCATGCTCACAAAGGACTTCAGATATACAGATTGTATCTACAAATTGATGCAAATATAGTATACTTCTGATGGATTATCCCTACCTACCACTGTCTCCAAAATTCATTGTTGTCATTTTAAACGCACAGGAAATTCAAAAAATAACACAGGTGTTTGTTGGCTGTCTGGCAGAAGTACTTAGAAAAGGCATCAACTGTTTATTGCTACCATTTCTTTTCTTGTTCTAGTTTTACACTGACAGCAAATTGTTTGCCACTTCTGGAAAAAAATGTCCAGATATGTAAGACTACTGTTATCAAAAGGTCACTCTTCAAAGTCCAGGGTCTGATAAGTGCCTAATCAGTCTTTGGCTTCACACACATACATACGCTATGATGTCTTCTCTCTGCCTCAGACAATCTGGCATCAGAAAGACAGTATATGTGTTTTTGTGCATGTATCTGTGACTGTGTTGGAAGCATAGACAGTATATAAGAAGTGGATGTAGTCACCGTGAAGTCACCTATTGATTTGTGGACTACGGTTTTGAAGTTTCGAGTTCGGCATTTTGGCCGTCCCTTGTTGCCATCTTGTTCTTTTGCATCCAGACGTGGCCTCTGAGAGGGTGGAGCAAAGTACAAAAGGATGCTGAATAAGAACTTTTTAGGGAACCAAATCAGTTACACTTAACTTTCATTAACTGAAAACATCATGTGAAAGGGTGAAAGTTGTAAGACGAAAACACAGACCGAACAACGCAGTGGTAGAGACCTGTCAATCACAAGGTAGCCACGCCCGAAAGCATACGCCGCTTTATGGTTTATTTTACTCTAAATGGGACCATAATTATTTGTAATTTTCTCATAGACTCTCATATACCCCCTGATATTAGAAATAATTTAAGGGACTTCCGAATTGGATTCACCTTTATAACGCGGACGTTTCCGTCTGAAAGGAAAGAAAAATAAAAGATGTACGAAAAGAGGTAAAAAAGCATAAAAGATAGTTAGAAAGTAAAGAGAGATGAAAAGGATGTAAGAGATGAGAGGTTACGTTAGGGGTTTTGCAGGAAGCCTCAGCACTAAACAGGATGTCAGTCCGCAAACCTTTCCACACACTGGGACACATTCCAAACCTATCACGCTCTCTCACGGGAGGACACCAAAGACATTACAGATCATGTTTCATCACGGAAAAGTTATGGGTTTTAGTACATTTTACTATTGCATGGAAACAACAGACACAAATTAGATAGTGTTTTTTTACTCTTCGATGAGCATGTCAATACCCACAATTGGTAAAGAGAGCAGAGTTTCTGTCCCTGTGAATAAATAATCCTAAACATACTGGGATATGTGCCACTTCATGTCCTTCATGAGGACAACAAGCAGATACCTCTCACTAGTCCTTTTTTCCCCTCCAACAATTGGAATATATTTCAAAACAAACACCACATTTTCCCAATAGTGGAAATAAACACAGCACTTGGCAACTCAACTCTTCCCTCGACTGGAGGTGCACTAGGAAATGTTTCAAAAAGACTTTGTTTACCATTGCTCCATAAGAAACTGCCTTTGAGTGGGCACACTGGCAATGTAGAGATGCACTTCCATAACCCTTTGTACTTTCCATTCTGTTCTCTGTTCTTCTGATAAGGACACACATGTGCCTTCACCCCTTTGCAAAATAGTGGGAGGGCACGTGAACGCTGAATGAATCTTGCACTTCAGGGATGTTGGCAGTATCATGGAAACATACTCAAAAAAGAAACAACATGTAGATTTTCACCATACATTTATTTGCTTACCATGACAACTTTCTTTGGACTTGTTCCTAGGAACTATGTTAATCACTTTCTATGTCTCCCATCAGATTTTCTCAGCAGGGTGTGGCAGATGCATGCCAAAAAAACAACAACACTGCCTACAAATTAAACCCAGTATTCCCTGTAGCACTGGATCAGTCCAGTGTAGAATATGGGCTGTGGAACACACTTCAAACTAAACACAAACCCAAAATAAATCCCATGGACTCTTGAAATGAAACTGCAAATCCCAGTGGAAGTCCTTGTCGAGAAAAGTGTGCTGACTGCGGGACACATTTCAAATTAAAAGCGAGTCAATACGGGCCAGACAAAAAACACTTTACCTCTTGAAAGTAGAATTCCTTTCGATGCTCCAGTCACACTGACTCTCAGCATGCCCCGTTTCCTCCACTGCAAACAGCGCTAACAATCCTGAGGAATTACATTCCAGATCAAACCAAAACATGTGTTGTTGACAACTGTGGCAACTGTCAAGTAACTCTCAAGGATTCCAGAGGTCAGTCACAGATCGTGGGTGCTGATGGAATTTATTGTGTGTAGTACTACAAATGTTTGAATGAAGTACTATTCTGCACAAATAAAGAGATGTCTATTGTATATGATATGATGAGTGAACAGCGCTTTACAAACGGTGAAGGGCGGAAAGTTTGATCGTGCATTAGATCATTTCAAGTAACTAAAACAAATACAAAAAGATCAGTTACATTTGTGGAGTCCTGTCCTGGTCTCAGATTGTTCCAGCTGTGTGTCACGTCTTTTTTACGTCGCGGGTGCCGAAAATACTTAAATCTGTGTTTCCTCGCTCTCAGCTCCTCGTCGTCTCTCCTGGCTCCTTGTTTCCTCACTGTGCATTTAGGGGTTGGAAGATCCTCCATGATGGCAAAGGGGGAACAATTTCCGGATCAAGCGAGGAGAGGACGCGAGGAAGCATAAATTAGTGTAAATGAAAAGCACCTACGTCTCACTGAAGGACATGACAAATATCTAGTCTACAGAGGGTTTTCACTTTAGAAATGTCAATTTAAAGGAACAGTGCACAGGAAAGTGTTATGTCATGAAATGGTCACTGACAACGTCTTTCAAAAAAAGGTTGACAGATATATTCACTTAAAGCTTTTAAATTTGATCATAATCCTTCCAATACTTTGTTACACATAATGAAACCATTTTGAATCCAAACAACTTCACTGTCAATCTAAAACTAAAATATTTACCTCATCATTTAAATTGTTTCTGTTATTGTTGACTGTGCTACCAGTCACTACAGTATTAGCATAAAGTGTTGCTTTCAATAGTAGTTTTAAAACATTCTAATTTCAGTAAGAGAATGATTCAAAAGTAGGAAATACACATGAGACAGATTTTATATTCCGAACATGCCAGGATTATATTGTCTCACTCACTGTTGAATTTAACCATGCACAATTAATTAAGACATTTAAATATCACTTACAAAACTTCCTTGTCATTTAGCACAAAAAAAAACTCTGACACTCATTTCTTCAGCAGTCAGCAAAGAAGCTACAGAGTTGTGCAATCAACTGACATGCGCCTGTCAGTAAATGATGATGATGATGACAGTTTTTATGTCTGAGCGACTTATTTCAACGTACTTTGTATAGTTTGGGCTTCCATCCATGTTATTGGAGCAGACTATTGCTGAACATCGTTCATTTGCACATACCACCCACATTGCAAAAATACAAAGTTGAGAATCTGCAAAATTACCTCTTAATCCCTCTAGACCATCCAGATCACGTTTATGCTAATTGAAAAAGAATAACACCTTCCAAATGTTAAAGGTAATTTTCCAAAATCAAAACAGACAATCCTGGTAGTACTCCAGGCTTGGCTCCATGCATGACCAAAAACCACTGGCTTGGTGCAAAGAGGCTGTTGGAAGAACTTTTAGTTCTAAAAAAATCAAAATGAGCTTTTACCTGCTTAAAGCTCTTAGTGAGATCAAAATCCGGTACTAACAAAAGCATATTGCTGAAATCACGACAAAAATCACAATAAAACTAAATCTAATATAGTAGTGAAACTTTAACAGACATCAATAATAAGAGCATAAATATTTTGGCTCTGGTGTTGTTATTCATTGTCAAAATCTATTTCCTGCTGGCCACAAGCCTAACACATTCCCATGAGAGGGTAATAATGTGTTGGGAATGCCTCCAGTTCACAGCATGTACGACCAAAGAGTATAATACAGTATATGAACACACAGAAGCACATATGTGCATACATACTGTACATGTAAACATGGGAACAAAGTGTGATAACAAGGTAGGTGTTGGTTTCAGAAAGCCATGTAGTTTTAATACCTCCATAACAGGAGTTACCAAACCTTTGCCCTTGGAGTGCCAAAACGGAAAGTTAATGGTGGGCCACGGGGCAAAAGCAAACACCTATAATGTAATGTTAAGATGCAAAATGGTACTAAGAAACAACTTGACCACTCACTGTCTCTATTCCTTTCTTACTGAACCTCACTGATGCCAAACTGACTTCCTGGCATAATTAGGTATCCTACATATTTGAAGAACACTTTTACCGCTAACCGTTTATACAAATAAAACTGCATAAACAGCAATTCATATATATATATTTATTTATTTATTTTTGCTAGACACAAGGCGGGCCAAATGGAACCTAATGGCGGGCCAACTTTGGGCTCTGGGCACCACTTGGGCAGCCCTGTTCTCTAATGTAATGCAAAATTTGAGCTGAGAGTTTTGTAGAAACTGAAGGACTGAGGAAAAGCTGGAAAAACAATCCATTGAAGTCGGCTTTAGCTATAAACCGGCAGAGCCAGGAGATAATATACTGTAACAGAGCCATGATGCTGAGGTGGGTTTAGTTGATTTGCAAATTGTCGAAACGTAGAACAAACCCACAATTGCAAGTTATGTGGGTTCCCACTAACAGATTTAAAGTCCTCAAATGTAGATACGATACTTTCAGGCTCTGTTGATACCTTGGCAAGACACCTACCAACTGGTTCCAAATCAAGTCCAACATTTTGTTATTGAAACATGGGTGATTGAGTATGAAGTTCATATTGTCATGAATCGTTTACTTCTTTTTTTGGCCCCCTGTTAGTGGGTAAGGCTTATCAATTAACTAAAAGAGTACTCCACCTATTCAGCATTGCACTATAACGTTGTTGGACTCCACACCCCCAGACTTCTTAAATGGTCAAACCGACAGTTTTGTCGTTGAATATTTTGTGCCGCTTTTTCTGGAATCACAAAACGCAGTATTTAACTTTTTGAACATATACAGTAGTACTCCCCAATGTAAACAGACTTTGATGAGTAAAGTTGTTGGAGTTCCCCGCCCATGCGAACAGTGTTAATGACGCTGCCGTTGGAAGCCTTCACCCGTTTGCCTACTAGTGTTTTGCTGAGAACTGTTAAGGCCATTTCCAAATTAGTTTCCTTTTGGACCAACCCATGTAACAAAACCTGAACAAAAACGTCCTCAATGGACACCATTTGGGTTGGAATCTGCTTGAGCTAACCGCCAATGCAGACTCAAGGTAAGCCCCAAACAACGCACTGCCAGTAAGCCTGTCAATATCTTTACTTTAGTCATTGCTATTTTCTTTCACACCTAATGTCAGAAAGTGACTGTTGCCTACAAACTAGCGGATTCCTGGTACATTTTCTCATTCTCATTTAGTGTTGTCATGTCATACTGAAGGGCAGTGGTTGCACACAACCATCACAACTGACACAATAGATATATTCATGAATGCGTGTAGGTTTTAAAGAGGCACCAGGCAATCTTCAAGTTGATGACTCCTTAAATCCTGTGGGGTGATATCAGTATTCTCATAATGGCACGGTCAGTGCTGATTTACTGAATACCAAATATACCACATGGAGGAGAGATATATTCATCAGCGTTCTTGGGGCAGAGTGCTCACTCGCCATTTAGGAGTCAGGACTGTCAAGTTTCAATTTTTCACTTCCTGCTGGCTCAGAACATTTCCCAAAGTCTATACCCAGCAGAAGAATATAATTTGGGTAAATAGGGCAAATATACTAGTTCTCCATTAGTGGAGATGAGATGCTGTTGTCTGCTGAATCTCACCTTTTAGATTAAAGGATGGGGCTATTTTCACATAAAACTCTTGCCTACTGCAGCTCGAACCATACCTTATGTCATATTTCATTTTTCAGCATTTATAGCTTTTATATCTGGGAGTCATGCAATGCACTCAGAAGACATCTGTTTTGAAAGTGGTTGTTTGCACATCCCATCTATTTGTTGTGTCCGTCAATCATCATCTGTGCTGTCGCCACCTGACTGTGTCCTTGTGTCCTTTTTCATCAGTTGCAAAGCCTATATGCCTCTGTTTCAACATGCAGCTCTATCAATCTGTACCAGTCTGTTTGGAAAAATAAACATGAGTACACACACAGGTGAACAGGTACACACTTGCGTGCACAGTTGTCTTCATTATTATTTCTGGGAACTTCAGTGTGATTCCTGGCTCCCGACCACTGTTACCTTCAGAGCAGTTCATTTGAAGTACAGCAGGAAGTGAGAATGATAGCACGGCACTGGGGACTACTGCGGCTGCTGCTGACACTGTGTGTTACCTGATAGTAAACCAGAGAGAAAAAAGAAGGACAGAGTGACAGAAGAAAATAAGTCATAAAGCAGAGGGAGGACAGAGAGTGAACATTAATGCGACGCAAAAGCCCCAGTCACTTGGGATTAGCATTACCTCGGGACGTCCACTGAATATAGCAAAGTGCTTGGATGGGGAAGTGTGTTAGTGGGAGTTGGATTTTGAAAGCCAGCTACTTTGACTTTTAAAAACTCTACTTTTTACTTTTTGTTAGCGGGGGTGCCAATACAGAGGCTCCGGCCAAAAAAACGCAGGGTCAAAAAAGAGAACATGGCTTAACCACAACCGTTCGACCACAACGTCATTCAGGCAAGGTGATGCAGCGGCCGATCAAATACACACAAACCCACATTGCTGGTGAATTACTGTTCTTGTAAATTCCTGTCAAATCATGTCTCAGAGTATTATAAACTGCTGTGCAGTGATTTGGAGTATGCAAACCCATTACTCAAACTGGACTTCCTGAATTGTACTTCTTGTCTTAGCGGTAATATTAATAGTAATTAAATAATAACTTTTTTCTCATAAGTAATGTGTAATTCATGCTCTGATTTTTCCAGTGCATTCTGAAAAAACACAGAGCTAATAATTGCTGAAATATAGAGTCTTGAAGGTATCTACCATTCTGCCTCGTGTGTAGTAACATGTGCTTTTTTTATTTTTAAAAGCTTTACTGTTATTCACACCAAAAACTCAAATTTATTCTCAATGTAATTGTGTGTCTTTACCCTACCAGATGGTTTGTTTCATTCTCCTTTCATGAAACCAAAGATAAAGATAGTGTTTTATGTTTTGAATGAGTTTCACTTTACTCAACCAAGAAGTGACACACTGCTCGAGTCAATTGTGACAGCAAGTCTCAAAATCCTTTGTAAATGGATTTCATGAAACAGAGATGTTGGAGGGTCATTATTTTATTCACTACATAAGAACACCTACCGAGTACTCGCCTCATTTAAATAACCCTTAAGATGAATTCATAAGGGAGGGAAAATGAAAAAGAAAAAGTAAGGTTATTTTACTTCAAAATCCATGTTCATACAGGAATAGTCTTGCCTCTTCTGTGATTTGTAACCTTCATGGGTATTAGAGATTACAATACTTTAAGTAATCCTCCAAGAGAAAAATCAAATCCAGCACCCAGTGCCTACCATATTTCTAAAGTGAATATAACAACCTCTGCTCCCATTTGGAGGTTATGCTTTTGGCCTTTGTATTTATTTGTTAAAAGGAACACTTTGTGGTAAGATTAGTCAAAGGCAAGAAAGTGTGAAACTCAAGATTGATGATGATCCACAACAAGATAATACATTGTTCCCACAATAACTGGATTGTGTGATGATACAACCTTGTTTGCACAACAAGGGTGGGCAGAGCGATACCTGAAATATCAATACTGTTGATACTAAATCTTGGACCTGGGGTCATCCATAAAACAAAACACACAAACAAAAAGCTAAACAGATACATCTCATGTTCGATCACATAGTGGACATTGGCATAGCAACCGGCTTGTACTTCAAAGAATTAAGTAATTAACAGGAAACTAGTGCAGTGCCCATTCAGAGTGGTCGCCAGAGGTGCTGCTTGCAGCGATGTCGAGAACCGCTCACTGACCCCAGAGAAGTGAAGAGGAGTGGGATTGCAATAAACCCAGCATCCAGCAGCAACAGTAGACTGTAGTCAATGAGCTGTGGCCACGAAAGGCCCACTGCGGACAACATTCTCTCTCAGACCGCAGAGCCCTGAAGCCCCGCCCCCGCTGCTGCACAGAGTGCTACCGCTTGTTTATTCAAACTTTACTAATATCAAACAAATTGCAGCAACTTTAACACTGCACATCCATGGGTCCCCAGTAATGCACCCCTCAAGTGCGAGGTAGATCAGATGAACGGCTCTCGAGATATGCAAAGGACGCACACAAACACACACACAAACACACACACACACACACACACACACACACACACACACACACACACAGCAGAAAATGGATGATTCTTACACAATGCTATTCCCTACATGGTGGTTCATTGGCCACTTTTGATCATAAAAAGTATATGTATCGGCATCAGTAACTGTGAATCTAGTCCTGGTATAACTTCATATTTGATCAAAATATTTTTGGTATCACCCATCCCTGTTGCACAACATGGGCTCACACTCACGTAAGATATGCTAAGATTTAAAGAATTAAATATCATTAAGTGTTTGATTAGTGGCAGTATATAGTACCTTGAAACATTTGAGCTATTTGGCCAATAAGATCTGATAGTGATAATTTAAAAGTAGTAACTTTTGCTTGATATGTTTATCTTAGAATTACCAATTCCAACAATTTTTGTATTTCAAATCGGCCACAAAACTCTTGGCCTTTTAACGGTATCCTTGACAGTAAATACAGTGCATTTTGTATTTGGGGTTTATTCTATTATTTCACATTGCATCTAAATTGCACGGGTCATATTGAAATAGACATCTCAAGAGTGTGGGTGGGAAGGAAAGAAGAAGAGAAAATAATTGAAAAATAAAAAAGGAGAGTGGTAACCTTAGATAGGAGAAGGTAGGAAATAGTAAATAGAAAAACAAAAGTGAAAAATGGAAGAGCAAGAAGCATGAGAGAGGGAGAAGAAACGGTCTCTCCTCACCTGCTGCAGCATCTGTGCCCTGTCAAAATGCTTGACTTACTATAATATGCATACACACAGACAGACAGACAGACACACACCTTTCACAACTGTATGCTGAAGCGAGGGAAACAATGGAGAGATTCACACACACCAATACACATACACACAATGCTGTGCTGTCATATATGATAAATGTCCGTTTCTGCAGCCTCTGTGACCCACTTGAAGAGGATCCCTTCTACTGCGTCTACTGGCACTAACTCACCGAAACATATTACCCATACACCTCCTTTCCCTCCTCTTTTGTTGCCTCTCTCCTCCATTTCTCTCTCCCTCCTCCTACTCATATCTCCGGATCCATGGATCTGCCGGATCTGATTCACTGAAAGTGAAACACCTTTTTCCACTTTGCTTTTGGCAGTTTTCCTCCCCCCATCATTCGCTCTCCAAATATCAGTCCATTTCATGTCTCCCCCTGCCATTTCTTTTTTTTTTTTGCTTCAACCCTATGTCCTTATGTCGACCATTGCATTACTACAGAGTTAGCTTGTAGAAAGTGGCTGAAAATTCCACTATTCCATCTATTTATAGTTACGTCTGAAAGCTATAGTCTCAATGCACTAAAAGAACCCAATACAATAATATCCACACAGTAAAACACATTTTCTCTGCCGAAAAGCCTATTCAATAACTAAACTGAGTCATATTGCCTTGTCGCCTCCACATGCCTGCCTCTCTCTGCAGTCTCTCTCACCCTGTCCTGTCATCATTTCATCCTTGTCGATATCAGCTGGGGAAAATCCACCAAAAATGATACTGGAATGTGTTGGCTTACTCTCACTCATTTTTTATCCATCCCACATCTCCATCCCTCCTCCTTGCCCGCTTCCCCTGGAACTAAAATCCTTCACTAAATCACTTCTGCCCCTCCCATGTCAACACAGTACCAATGCTAGGTCAGTGGCCGTGCGTGCTCTGTATAGTGCATGTTTGTGCATGTGAGCGTGCGCCACTGGCTAGCTCGCGGCCACCACTCTGCACTGCACTCAGTTCCCCCCCACCCCCGACCCCCTCAGGTAAACATTGTTGGCTCTATTAGCACTGTTAGCATTGTTGGCTGTGAGCCACCGGCTCACCCATCAACCTTGTTGAGTGCCGTCGAGAGGCAATAGAATTGCTCCCGATTTCGTATTCAGCACCTTTCTCCTCAAATCATTCAGTGTAAATTACACTATATATTGTACTTTGCCTGTAATGTATCCATTCATCCTCGCTGCAAGTAAAGGTAAGTATTCCCCTTTCAGCTTCACTTCCCCTTCACTCCCTCCTTAATCCCTCTTTCTTTCAACCTTCTACTCACTCCAATTGAGCGGGAGGACATGCGGGCTCTGCTCCCTCTCACCATCCGCACATTATGACTCTACCTTCCCCTTCTTGCTCTTTCTGTTCTCTCTACTCTTTAGATCTCTGTCATCTTTTCCTTACCAACGCTCTTCCTTCTTTCACTGCTCGGACTCACAAAAAGCAGCCCCGATGGCTGATTTCCGCAATGCCTCTTTCACTACTTTACTCCCCCCTTTAAGTTCTTCCCCTTACTTTCTTTTTTCTTGTTGCATCCTTTCCTCATGTTCTTCCTTAAATTTTCATTCCTTCCCTTGTCCCATACCCCTCCTTGAATCATCCTTACTTTCCAAAATCCTTCTCTCCATTGCAGTCTTGCTCCCTCCCTTCCTACACTCTTACTTTCTTCATTTCTCCCGAACCCCACTTTCGTAAAATAACTCCCACTTCACATGTGTCCATAATCACTCACCCTCCCTTCCATTCCACACTCCCTTCCTTACCAGTTCTCTCTTTCCTCACATCCCTCTTCTTTTTTGCTCACTACCTCACGTCTCTCTCAATATCCCTCCTGCTGCCGTTTCTTTTCCTATACTTATCTCTCTCTCTCTCTCTCTCTCTCTCTCTCTCTCTCTCTCTCTCTCTCTCTCTCTCTCTCTCTCTCTCTCTCTCTGCATCAGTGATACAGCATGTACCTGGTGTTCTGACTCTCCAGTCCCTTCCTCCCCACCCATACAAACCCTGCTCTCTGTATTTTTTAGCTGCATTCATTTCTTTTTTTCCTCACCTGGGAATGCTGGAGATAATTCACTGAACAATACACCCTCCCTACCTACACACACATACACACACTATTACCTTGTTGTGTATACTTTGTACAGCGCTCATTCTCCACTGGGTCTATTCTTATTCTACCTTTTCCACTTTGCTGCATTACGGTGTTCCTCTCTTGCTCTCCAAGGTATGCCACAGCTAAGCCAAACATCTACTCTCCACCAATCCCTCACATCATCGTGCTAGCTTCACGTTCCCGGTGTGCTTGCACTCCTACTTCACTCTTTGCTCCTGTCTTTTCACAATCTCCATATCTGGCTCTGCCTGTCTTTCTCTCGTCCCTCTGCTGGGCCTGCAGTGTAACAGGAGACTGATACCAACCCTTCTCTATTTTTTTTCCCTCTCTTCCTGAATAAAAATCAACCCACCCTTGCCCCCTGTCTTTGCATTTTATCGGCTCTTAGAGCATCTTGTATCTGTTTTCCCTCCCTCTGTTGTTGAAATCCATTCGTTCCTCCCTGCTCTCCTCTCCCGTATCTCTAAAACATGCCCTGCCTTCCCCCCTGTTCTCACTGTGTTGCCTCGACTGAGAATTAAATTGAAAAATAATCAAAATGCCGAAGGTTTTGAGGCATACCCACACATGCTTTGCACACACATACTCGCACACTCGCAAACAGAAGCACGATGTTGAGAATGGCTCAGGCAAGTTAATGACTGGGTGTCGAATAGTCGGACAATGCTGCCATCTGCTGGAAAATCATTGAAACATCATACCTATTAATCTGCCTGTTTCACAGAAGAAATGTTACATGTCACAGTAGGAAAAGCACAGGGGAAATTGATAACATTAAATTTGGCTCAGAACCACTTAGTGTCCCGGTAAGCTTTTCCAGTGGGCCAGCATGCACATCCCATGAGTGGAAATCAGCCATCAATAGTGTGATTGAATACAACTGCGCTTTTCCTACTATGACATGTCTGCTGTGAGAAAAGAGTCAGTATCAGGTATCAACAATAAATATAGCATCAGACCACTTGGCCGATCAACCACCAAACCTGATACACACTCTCTATTTTAGTTAACAGGAAACAAAAATAGCCTATAAATGCATTTTAAAGCTGAAGTCAAAACACAACTGCAATTAAAGCTGCGAGCAGCGCGCGTCGGGGGCGCTGGCGGGATGCCGGCTCGCCCGGCCGAGAACGTTCGACCACTAGTCAGACGTTTTTTTCCAGCGTGGAGTGCGTGACGCAGGAAATTACACTTTGCAAATACTTCACCAGTTCCTGTATCCGCTGTGTAGCGCTAAACGACACGTTCAACAACATGCAGCATGTTTCTCTATGTGAAGTGAAGACCAAGTCATGTAAATGTCATGTAAATCTGATGCTTTTTGTCACGTAACGCTGATTTCCTTTCGCCAGTAGGTGGCGCTTTGACTTTGAGTTAAAATAGGCTTGTCGATATCCTCAGGCCCTTACTTTTATCAAGCATGACAAGTTTGGGGCAGATTCGAGGAAGTCCAGTGGAGTTACATGAGCTGGTTTAATGAGGATTCAGTATAATGGCCGCCACGCCACAGTCACGCCGTTCCGTGAAACGTAAAGCTGTTGATATCTTTTATTCACAAAGGTCTTTAGATCATACTGACCAAATTTGAAGTGGATCTGACGAACACCCTAGGAGGAAATCGTAAACTAAACTGCTTAGAAAAGGGTAAAGAAATAATTAAATAATCACAGCAAAATACAAATGGCCGACTTCCGGTACGGTATAGAGCATGGTACAAAGAGACTTATTTTTTAAGTCTCCATGTGATACATGTCCCTAATAGATTTCACATATGTAGGGGTAACCTAGCGCTGGGGCTGCTCTTTTGAAAAATTGTAGGGGGCGCTATTCAGGGGATTTAGAAGGGGATTGGCTGTATTACTGTAGCACCCCCTAGTGTCTCAATGGCATAAAGATTTCAGGGCATGTTACAGGATGCAATGGACACATATGCTGCAAATCCTGTGACACTAGGCCCAATGGTTTTGAAGTTATAAGTATTGATGTACAAGCCACGCCCCTGAGAAGTTCATTGGTCCCTATCATATGAATGCAATAAGATATCAACAATCCTTTAATACATTTTAATGATATAAGTCCAATAATGATCTACAGCACATTTGGTATGAATCGGACCCAGCGTGTAGGAGGAGTTTGCAAGAATAGGTTTTTCACATAATTCAGAATGGCGGAAAATTTAAGTAGGCGGAGCTTAGGGGTCTGAGAGGCTTTTTTGTAGAACAGGTGGAGATGGACATGTGTGTCAAATTTCAAGTCAATCGGACAAACTGGCCGAGGGGCGTCGCCTGTCCAACTTCTAGGGGGCGCTAGAGAGCCATTTTTTAATACACAAATATGACACCTATTTCACACGTCTATTTTCACCAAGCCTGGCAAGCGTGCCAAATTTGATGAGTTTTTGAGAATGGCAAGTACCCTCAATATGCACCCAATTGCGTGCTTCGAATTTGAATAGGGTCCTCCCGGACTGACTACATCAGTGCTCGGACCCTAATAATCTTCATCATTCAGGTCCTCACAGGAGCTGTCACACGGGACCCACGACACCCATCGTGGGCTGGGGTGGGGGTCAGATCATCCAAACTGTAGGCTCCATCTCTTCAGGAGTGTGACCTATTCACCTATTCACAGATCTCTATTTCTTTTTTTTTACTTTTAACGAAAGAAAATGATCAGATTTTCGTGGGTTGGCGAACAAAGACTACCGGTGGATGTCGTGGGTCCAGCAGACGAGGAGCTGGATGATGAAGGTCCAGTCTCTGCCGGTTGGGAGGCTGTATAAATAACAGAAAAGGCATTTGTTTACTCTTCATCATGGCTAGTGTCACCATCATGTTACAATATTACTTGTTTGTTTTCAGGTTATATAAAGCATTTACAATGGTGGGGGAAGAGTTTGGGACCCATGGAGGCCACATCCCGCTGCCGATGTTGAAGGCTCTAAAATAATAATCATATTTTATTATTACAACACTAAAATACGTAATCATAATAATGTCTATGCGTCACATTAGTTAATATATTCTGATTTATACGTGAATTAAAATGCAAATTAGGTGTGCCAACAACTTAGAATAAAAATACTGTAAAAGAACTGCTTGCGTGTATAATTAGAGTATAGTTCTCAGGTGATGACTTTATTGGCATGAAAAAGCAGAAAATATATTGCCAAAGCAGAAAATGATTCATATTGACACTTGATTAGCAATAAATATACAATAATATGCAAATATCAATGACTATATCAAATACAATATAATAAAGGCGTTATACAAGACTTGTTAAAATGGGCAGCTGTAATACTTTTACAGATGGTACAGACAGTGTCGCGTTACAACAGCTATGATGGCAAACAATATAAAATGGCCACCACGTCCACGCTGTTCCATGAAACCTCGAGCTTTTGATAACTTTTAATCACTAACATCTTTAAATAGATAGATACTGATTGAATTTGAAGTTGATCTAATTAAAATCTCTCTGAGCAGTTTGTTAAAGTGCAGTGCCTTTAAAGGCAAGAGGACAAAGAACAAATGTTATTTAATTTTAGTGAGTTTTAGTAATTGAAAATATTTTCACTGATAAATCCAGATAGATTTTTAACTACAATTGAGTTTAGAACAGATTAACACAATTTATAATTCTTGTAAACAGAAATAAGCCTTTCCAGCTGTGACTTTAAAAGGAATTTTTCTTTTTCCAGCTATACAGTTCTCTTCCTTGCCTCTATTACCCACAATGCAGCTCAATTCCTTGTTGCCGTGGCAACGACCGAGTCTTATTTACATACAACCGAAATTCTAATTTAGAACAGGTGATGTGACTGTCATAAGATGGAAGCTGGTGACATCACATATTCTATCTCACAAACTCTATAACCCCAGGCACTCTCCACCTTACTGCATTGACTCTTCATCTAACACTGAGGATTCAACTCTGTTTTAAATTTCACGAGCATACAAAGTATTTTAATATTTTAACAAGCTTCAAGAGATCTAAAACACAGAAAACCCACACAAGTAGCAAAGCAAGTTGCAATCAAAACACTGTTACTTACTTAACCTACACCATGGATCAACCGGATTCCACCAACAACGCGCACTATTACAGCATTGTTATTAACATGGAGGACCGGAAGGAGAAGCTGAAAAGCTTAGAACAACTGGAGGCCGCCCATGCCGTCGCGACGCAGAAGAACCTGCAGTTTAAGAACCAAATTCTGTTTTGGGAAAATGAACTGCAGGATATGACTTCCCTAGAGAAGTCCTTCAACGCCGCGAAAGCTCGTAATGAGGCGATCGGCCAGGAGAACGAAGCTCTGCAGCAGAAAATCCAGGTGCTGCACGAACAGGTCAAGTTTGTAAAACCGTTGCAGGAGACTAACGCCAGAATGGAAGCTTCAAATGAAGACCTAAGCCGTAAAAATGAAGGCTTGCAGCAGGAACTCCAGGGTCTAAACAAAGAATACGACGAGATGAATATCTGGATTGACCTGTGCAGACAAACACTGGGCCGCATGGACGCTTTGGAGGAAGCCAACCAAAGTTTGAAAGATCAAATCCAGCTCGTCAATCAACAGCTTGAGATCACAGTAGAAACCAAGAGCGTTCTCTCTAAACTAGAAGCTGAGGAGAAAGACCTGGAGGAACAACAGAAAGCATTGATTCAGTCCCAGTCTGAGGCCTTCAAAAAGGTTTTAAATCAAGAAGAGTGGAAGCCAAAATACCAGTTGCTGAAGGTACATATTGACGCCGTGAAGCAGCAGAACGACGAATGGACGGTAAAAATCCAGGGTTTGAACGACCATCTCGAAGTTCTGGATGCATGCAAGGCAGATTATGAATTAATCAAGCCACAAAACAAAGTTCTACAGAGGCAGAATGACACCCTGAGGAGACAGCATCGGCACCTGGAGAAAAAGTTCTCTCAAGAACAAAAATACAAGGACAAGACCTCGGCGGTTAAGTCCAAGAACGAAGCCCTGAATGATGAGAAGGTCGCTCTCCAACGTCAGGTTGAGGCGCTCAACGACACACTCCAGGGTGAGCAAGCTCTAAATGACATCTACAACTCCCTGAGAGCGGAGAAGAACGACATCAAGAAAAACATCGACGACCTTCGCAAAGAACTCCGGAAGCTGACTGAAATGGCAAACAGAGAAAAGGCTCTGGAGGAAAAGAACAGGAAGATGAGGGCGAAGAGGCAGGCCAACCGCACACAGCAAGACGTCCTCCGAGAAGAATTTATCTCCTCGTGTCTCTGAAAGAAACATCACAGGGTTTACTCCGGTTTTCTCCCTCCAAAAAAAAACCGGTCTTAATTTTATTTCTTTTAAAGGGTTTACTCCGGTTTTCTCCCTCCCAAAAAAAACCGGTCTTAATTTTATTTCTTTTAAAGGGTTTACTCCGGTTTTCTCCCTCCAAAAAAAAACCGGTCTTAATTTTATTTCTTTTAAAGGGTTTACTCCGGTTTTCTCCCTCCAAAAAAAAACCGGTCTTAATTTTATTTCTTTTAAAGGGTTTACTCCGGTTTTCTCCCTCCCAAAAAAAACCGGTCTTAATTTTATTTCTTTTAAAGGGTTTACTCCGGTTTTCTCCCTCCCAAAAAAAACCGGTCTTAATTTTATTTCTTTTAAAGGGTTTACTCCGGTTTTCTCCCTCCCAAAAAAAACCGGTCTTAATTTCATTTCTGTTTTAAAGGGTTTAATCCGGTTGAACCGGTTTTCTCCCTTCAAAACTAATTTTCTTTCTTCATTTCTATGATTCTTTGGGTTTACTCCGGTTGAACTGGTTTCTTCCCACATAAAACATCTTGAACATTCAAAAATAAAATTGCAAAAAATAATAAATAGTCAGTGTCATATATCTCAGCGCTACAGGGGGGCCTCGCTGGCCCAATTGGGGGAGAAGACTCACCAAAACACAGTGTGAAACAATGCACTAATCACAAAAGAGTATAGTGATGTTACACATCAAATTAAACAGCAGAACCTACAAGAATATGTAAGCAGTTTTTACATGCTCCAAACACAACAACTAAATGAATTACCAAATATTAAAATCCATATAACACCACCTCGTCAACTAGCAAACAGAGAAAAGGCTCTAGAGGATAATAATAATTTAACGACTATGCAGACATGTGTTGTATGTAACAATTACTATTTTAGCACACAGTGCCGAGTAAGAGTTGTATTACAACTAAAAACACAAGTATTTCATGATTGTTAAAAAATGCAAATAACTAAAATTTTAACACAGATTTCTTGAATATATCATTATTTCCGATGTACATCATGTACATCTGTGTAAAATGTTAACAAATATAGGCTTAAAAGAATGGGGGTTAACCTGCCTCACCTTGTCATAAGCTCGTCTCTTCTCGGTGACTAAAAGGTTTCAGAGGACCCGGCTCCGCGTCCAGAGCTGGAGAAAATGTTTCAAATGGACTGAAAAGAGGTCTGAAGATGTAGTCTTACGTTGGACATGCAGGTAAAACGTCTTCCTTGAAGGACTCAAACTTTTCACCAAGCTGTGCTACTGTGGTCGCGACACGATACAACATACAGCTTGTTGTTGAAAGAAATAATATTCTATCCTAGAGCCCCCTTCAAAGGGGGCTGAGGGGTACGCTGGTTAAGAAATTTAGGGGAACCCCTGGGAGAAAAAAGAAATAATAAAAAGAAAATAATGATGTTGCCTATCAGAATAACAGAAAAAATCCGGGCTACAAGCTCATGTAAGCCATTTGTAAGTGCTCCAAACACAACTAATCAAGACCAATCAAAAGCATAACCCAATATTCATATTCATATCTCGCCAGCCACTGGACTTGCTCGGTATATGTCTCCCTTGCTCGAGTTAGCTTCATGCTACATAGGCTTGCGACCACGCTAAAGAACGGCCATAACCCAGGGATTCCGCACATACCGGTCAATCCCACAGCCTCAGCGATCACTGAGCCAAATAGCACCAGCCTCAGACAAATATGAAACCAGAAAAATATGAATAAAGTGTACACTCACTGACCGTACTGTTGTTTCCTGTTATTATCCCGGTCGTGTTACGCTGAAAAAGGTCTGCACTCTGCTTTGAAACAAATCGTTCCGGGGTCTTTGTGACTGAAAATTTACATATGAGGGGATGCTAAGCACCCACCTTATTGCCCAATCACATTAGCATCTGCATGCCTGACTGACTCTTATTGGCCAAACAGTGCTGTCTATCACACGTTGGCCGGATTTCCTGTTTGCTCCTCTCTATTCAGAATAAGACGATGTCCCACTCTGCTCTGAAAACCATTCACAGAAAAAATAGCAGCCGTTTTACTCTCCAGAACTCTGATTTTGAGAACAAAAATATGCATTTTATAGAGATTTCAGAGCAAAACACATTATTTTAGTTTGGCATTGTGTATGTTAATGCTGTATATTGATGTATTAAACATAATTAGTGAAAAAAGAAGTAAAACAAATAGTTTTGGTAAAAACTAATGAAGAAATAAATTATTCAATAAATCCAAATTTTCAGAGGATTTTTCTGACCTGTCTGTACTAAAAACTCTTTTGTTGTTTTCTGCTTCACTTTATTCAAAGTCACACTGTGCAGAGAGAGTGTTCACATATTGTACTATGATATGAAATGGTTTTAAACCTGCAACTGCATTATTCTAAAGTGATGATCATCCTGAAAGTGTTTTTTTTTATAGGCGAACCTGAAATATTTTCATTTGTCTATGTTCCATCTTCATTTACTTTTAACCAGTGACATATATATTGATATTTACACATTATTTAAAAAATCTCACAGTTATTACCATTATAATAACACCAACATTATTCAAATAGACCTTGTGGTTGCAGAATGGTACTCACTTTAGTATGGGTATGCTTTTTTCGTGCGGAAACCTCAAAAATAGGCTACGGTAGAACAGGTTTTAACAAAGATTCCCTTTCAAAACTGTTGGAGCCATAATGTATTTTTGTTGCTTTGTTTTGTCTTTGAGGGTAACACGGGGTGAGTTGGGACATGTAGTTCCTGCATTGAACACATGGTGGGGCATTGACCGGAAAGGGCATATAAGTGGGTGCCGGGTAATGAGCCAGGTGTGTGTGGGAACGGAAGCAAACAGTTTTTGACCGTTGTTGCAGCAACATGGTTGTGTCAACCTGGCTGTGGAGGCGCGTCCGAACAAGTTCCTCCGTTCGCCCCCCAGTGGCTTTTAATATAAAATGGATATATGGTAAGTCAAAAACTAGCTTCATTGGAACTCGTATGGATCGTTGTTAATTGGACAGCTGATCCTCATCGCTGGATGCAACAGCTGATCGACATCACGTGATTCACCATCTGATCAATTAGACATCGCTGATCGTCATCGCAGGATTCAACAGCTAATTGACGTCGCTGTATTGGGCAGCGTATCGACGTTGCTGGATGCAACAGCTGATCAGTCAACACAATCTGTCAGTAAACGTCCTACTAAACTGACACAAAAGGCATTAATGGCTAAACTGGACAAGCTACAAAAGGCTCGGAAGGCCAAACTAAATAAAGCTTCTCACCTTAAAAGGACAATTCAAGACCGAATGCATGACAGAGAATATGAAACAGAGGTGCAATGTACTTTTGATAAATACATAACTCTCTGCAATGAAGCAAAGGAACAACATCAATCCCTGACACAAATCGTATCTCATGAGGAAAAGGAGAAACATGAGATATGGTTCAAAGCAAAAATGTTGAGTGTTAATGAATTTACTGATGCTGTGAATAAGTGGTTGTCTAATGCAGACATTTCCAAACGTGGTGAAGATGATGATTATGAAAGTGAAGTAAAACCCAGTGACAGCATTTCCAATGTGGAAACAAATGTTTCTATTGGGAAATCGAGCAGAAAAAGTCCCACCAGTTCAAGAACCAGCAAATCTTCATCTGTGCGGATTCAGATGGAGGCAGAGAGAGCAGCGCTTGAACTTCGCGCTGCAGCCTTAAAGGAGAAGCACAAGCTGGAGGAGCAAGCTGAGTTGCTGAGAAAGAGAAAGGAAAGACTGGAGGTTGACACGGAAATGGCAGCCTTTGCTGCTAAATTAGCAGTATTTAAGGTCTCTGGTCACCAAGCTCTCTCCAATACACAATCAAATGGAATGGAATCATACTTTGAAAAAAGAGCAAGGATAAAGGAACTCTCTCCCACTCTCAGCCGACATGCTAAAGCATATCAGCCAATACATGTGGACCCGCAACAACCACCTATACAACGACAACAACAGCTTGCATATAGGAATGTAACGCAAGACAACAGTAAGGTCCGTCAACTGAAATTGGAAAAGGCATCACACAAACCTCTCTTGGATCGTTCTCACGTGCAGCTAACAAATCCAGGTGCCATTCAGCCACAACTCTCTCATGAAGGAAATGATGAAGCATCAGTTATCTGCAACCTACTGCAAAGGCAAAATGAAATAACAACATTGCTTATCCAACAACAAGCCTCTCAGTTTCTGCCACCAAGAGAAATCCCATATTTTGATGGGGATCCTCTGCAATACAGAACATTTATCAGAGCCTTTGAACATTGTGTGGAGAGTAAAGCAAGCAACAGAGGAGACTGTATGTATTTTCTGGATAAGTACACAAGAGGTCAACCAAAAGAGCTAGTGCATAGCTGTCAGCACATGGCTCCAGACAGAGGCTATGCTACAGCTAAGGATCTGCTACAGGAACACTTTGGGAATGAACACAAAGTTACTGCAGCATATATGGAGAAAGCCCTCTGCTGGCCTTTCGTGAAGCCTGAGGATGTCAAATCTCTCCAAGCCTATGCCCTCTTTTTGCGTGAGTGTTGTAATGCAATGGAGGACATGCAGTACATGAAAGAACTGAATATGCCAGCGAATATGAGAGCAGTCATTTTGAAGCTTCCATACAAGCTAAGAGAAAAATGGAGAGTCTCTGCATGTGAGCTACTGGAAAACCTCAATCGCACGACATAGTTCATTGATATTGTCATGTTCATCGTGCGTGAAGTCAAAATAGTGTCTGACCCAATCTTTGGAGACATTCAGAATACACAATTTCATACAGTAAGCAAAAATATCAACAGGCTCAAATCAGAATTGAAGCCAAGATTCAAAGGAAACAGCTATGCAACTTCTGTTACCGTTGAAACCCCTGCCATTGAGGAAGCCAGAAGGTTAAATCATGACAAACGACAAAGTAGTTCATATGTAAAGAACACAAGCTTTTGTTTGTGCTACTCTCGAGGTCACACACTGGAGATGTGTCCACGATTGGAAGAGAAGACGCATAGGGACAAGATTAACTTTCTTAAGGAAAATGGAATCTGTTTTGGCTGCCTTCGTATTGGACATATGAACAAAGATTGTGATAAGCGCGTGACTTGCAAGGTGTGCAGCCTAAACCATCCCAGTGTTCTTCACATCCACCAAAGGGAGAAAGTAGTCAACAGGGACTCAAGAAACTCAAAGGAACCATCATTGAGTAGCGCACATGTCTCTCTACATGCATGTGGTCATACAGGGGCCGGGAACAGTGATGGGATTCTACCCATTTTACCAATACAGGTGAAATCCAATAAGGGAGACAAAATCATACAGACATATGCTTTTCTAGATCCAGGCAGTACAGCGACATTTTTTTCTGAAAACCTGATAAGGAGGCTCAATCTGATTGGAAGGAAAACCCAAATCCATTTAAGAACCATGGGCTCAGGAGCAACAGTTTCCAGCTAAATGTTGACTGATTTGGAGATTTCAAGTCTCACTGGGAAGATATTCTATGATTTACCAGAGGTCTATACCCAGAAAAAGATGCTTGCAACTACTGATAACCTTATTAAAAAAGAGGATTTGGCAAAGTGGCCATACTTGGAAGGCGTTAGTGTTCCTAGCATTCAAGCTAACGTGGCGTTGTTGATAGGTACCAACGCCTCCAAAATGCTTGAGCCTTGGGGAGTAATCAACAGCCAGGGAAACGGACCGTATGCTATTAAGACCCTATTGGGGTGGGTTATTAATGGTCCCCTTCAAGGATGCAGTGATGAGCGATGGGCGAGTGGCTACCCCACTGCTACTGTTAACAGGATTTCCATACAAAACCTGGAGGAGTTGCTGATTAATCAGTACAACCATGATTTTAATGAAAGAACATCAGAAGACAAAAGGAGATGTCAAGAGATGATGTGAAATTCATGGAAATCATGAAATATTCAGTCAAGCTTCATGATGGGCACTGTAGCTTGAACCTCCCCTTCAAGAAAGAAGAGGTCTCGCTGCCAAACAATCAATGTGTTGCCAAGCAGCGCATTCTTGGATTGAGGAGAAAGTTTGAAAGAAATGCGAAGTTCCACCAGGAATACATCAACTTTCTCAATGATGTCATCAGTAAGGGGTATGCTGAACGTGTGCCTGAACATCAGCTGGAGCGATCTGATGGAAAGGTATGGTACATTCCACACCATGGGGTGCACCATCCTAAGAAAGGAACTCTTCGTGTTGTATTCGATTGTGGAGCTGAGTTCAGAGGAAAATCTCTCAATAGTGAACTTTTACAAGGCCCTTATCTCACCAGTTCTTTGTTGGGAGTCCTCACAAGATTTAGACAGGAACCTGTGGCTTTGATGACTGACGTTCAAGCCATGTTCCATCAAGTCAAGGTGGCACAGAAAGATGTGGATTTTCTTCGGTTCTTGTGGGGAATCTTAAGCAATAACTTGTGGACTACAGGATGACCTTCACCCAGTTGTGCTTGTTACGTACTCCGGAAGGATGCAGAAGATAATGTTGTATATTTCAAGCGACAGTGATGTTGGAGTGATGATGAAGGAATCTCCGCGGACACTGTTCTTGCTGGTATAGTGAAGTTTATTACAAACAAGCAACATATGTCAAGACGGGCGTCATGAAAACCCGGAGAGTCCCAAAGTCGAACAGAACTCTACCCGTCGGGGCTCTCCCGATCACTTATATATGGATGTTGTTTACGCCCCAGACTTGAGGATAAAATGACGTCATAAACAGGGCCCCCAATGAAAGACATGTTTCGGACATAGGCATAGCTACTCCTCCATCCTCCAGGTCAAGGAGCATTCCCCAGCGGGGGTACCTAACGAGTATCCCATGTGTAACAACATCAATGGATCCGACATTCCAAAGTCACAGGCCCCTTCACGTATGCTATCTTCATGCATTACAGAGCAAAATATACTACAATAACCAGACCAGTTTCCCTGCTGAGGTAATGGACACAGGCAATAGAAACTTTTACATGGATGACTGTCTGAAGAGCTTGTCATCTGAGGAGGAGGCCATTGAAATGGTCAGGAATTTGATAGAGGTTTGTCATAAGGGAGGCTTCCATTTGACAAAATGGATTAGCAACAATCGTGGAATATTGCTATCCATTCCAGAAGAGCGCAGATCTAAGAACCTGCATGAACTGGATTTGGACAGAGACCAACTGCCAGTTGAGAGAGCCCTTGGTCTTCATTGGTGTGTCGAAACAGACACTTTCAAGTTCAAGATGTCACTCAAGGAACAGCCTCATACTAGACGTGGGATTCTATCTGTGGTCAGCTCAGTTTATGATCCTTTGGGATTTCTGGCACCACTCACACTTCCAGTTAAGCTCATATTACAGGATCTGTGTAGGAGGAACTACGGATGGGATGATCAGATCTCCCCAACTCTCCAACAACAGTGGATCCAATGGTTGAGAGACCTGGAAAGAGTGACAGCATTCAAGGTAAATAGATGCCTCAAGCAGAAAGATTTTGAAAACCCTATTCATAGACAGTTATACCACTTCTCAGATGCTAGTGAAAGTGGATATGGCACTGTGACATATCTCAGGATGCAGAATAGCCACAACAGTGCACATATCTCGTTAATGCTTGGCAAAGCCAGAGTGGCACCAGTGAAGCAAGTGACAATTCCTCGTTTGGAACTGACTGCTGCCGTTCTTGCTGTTCGAGTGGACATAATGCTCAGAGCAGAATTACAGCTTCAACTTGAAAAGTCATGTTTCTGAACTGATAGTACTTCAGTTTTAAAGTATATCAGAAACGAGGACAGGAGATTCCAAACCTTTGTAGCGAACAGGATATCTACCATCCGAGGAGCAACTGATGTCTCACAGTGGAGATATGTTCCTACCACACAGAATCCTGCCAATGAAGCCTCATGGGGATTCAATATGGACTATTTGATAACAAACAGAAGATGGATTGATGGACCTGACTTTCTATGGAAAGCTGTGGAGGAGTGGCCTGCTCGCAGCTTTGATTCCAACATTGCTGCTGATGATCCAGAGGTCAAAAGGGAGCTTATAAGCAATGCAGTGATTGTTGAAGATACCCCAAACGCCACCCATCAACTGATGACATACTTTTCTGACTGGAAAAGGTTGAAGAGTTTAGTTGCATGGATTCTGAAAATAAGAAAAGCTCTACTGGAAATGAGTCATAAAAGGAAACAAATGAATCACGAGGATACCGACAGGAATGGCAACAAATTGAAACAGGAAATGCACAAAATTAAAGTTGTGTTAAGGGGACAGAGTTTGACTCCAGACGATCTTTCAGGAGCAGAAAAAACTATCCTTTGCTTCACTCAGCAGGAAAGATTCCATGAGGAATGAGCGGTGTTAACATCTGGCAAACGTGAAGTGAAAAGGGATAGCACCATTTACAAGCTGGACCCTGTTCTGGAAGATGGATTGCTTAGAGTTGGAGGGAGGTTGGGTAAGGCAGCTATGCCTGAGGAGACAAAACATCCGGTCATCCTTTCGCAAACCCAACATGTATCCACTCTAATATTAAACACATTCACGAACAGGTGGGACATGGTGGAAGAAACCATGTTCTCTCCAGATTACGGATGAAATACTGGATTACAAGTGCTAATGCAGCAACAAGAAAGATCCTGTCCAACTGTGGCTTCTGTAAGCACCATAAAGGGAAGTTGTGTCAGCAAAAGATGGCAGACTTGCCTATTGAAAGACTCGTTCCTGACCTGCCTCCATTCACCAACGTTGGAGTTGATTATTTTGGACCAATTGAGGTCAAGAGAGGACGTAACCTTGAAAAACGCTATGGAGTCATTTTTACATGTATGGCATGTAGAGCAGTCCACTTGGATGTTGCCTACTCTTTGAATACTGGCTCATGTATAAACGCTTTACGCAGGTTTGTTTGTAGAAGAGGAGAAGTCTCTCACTTTCTGACAGATCTGACAATGGAACCAACTTTGTCGGTGCTGAAAGGGAGTTGAGAAGAGCTCTTGCTGCTTTAAATCACAGGAAAATACAAGCAGCTTTCCTACAGGAAGGAATAAAGTGGAGCTTTAACACACCAACGACTTATCATGGAGGTGTATAGGAGCGCATCATAAGGATGATTAGGCGGATACTAACATCAGTATTACACCAACAAACCCTGAGTGACGAGGGATTGCATACAGTTCTGTGTGAGGTCGAAGCCATTCTAAATGACCGCCCTATCACCAAGTTATCTGGAGAGCCCAATGAGCTAGAAACCCTCACACCCAACCACCTGCTGACAATGAAAAGAAAACCAGTCTTACCACCTGGACTGTTTGAGAAGACCGACCTCTATATCAAAAGAAGATGGAGACAAGTACAGTACATCTCTGACCTCTTTTGGAAGCGCTGGCTAAAAGAATACTTGCCTTTGCTACAGGAGCGGCAAAGGTGGAGTAAGGAGAGACGAAGTCTCGTTCCGGGAGACATTGTACTTGTTGCAGATGCTACAGCTCCACTTAGTTCCTGGTTACTGGGAAGAGTTCGAGAGACCTATCCAGACAGGAAAGGACTGGTGCGATCTGCACAAGTACAAACCAAGACTAGCACGCTGGACAGGCCAGTGACCAAACTTTGTCTTCTACAAAAAGCCAAAACATAAGTTATTCGTAACCTCTTACCCACAGGGGAATCTTTGGTTTTTATTTGTTTTATTTGTTCATTTTGTTATGGATTTATTGGCTCCATTATATAAATATGTATTCAATTGTTTATGCCCTCTTGCCATTAACAATTAGGGGCTGGTGTGCTGGAGCCATAATGTATTTTTGTTGCTTTGTTTTGTCTTTGAGGGTAACACGGGGTGAGTTGGGACATGTAGTTCCTGCATTGAACATATGGTGGCGCATTGACCGGAAAGGAAATATATGTGGGTCCCGGGTAATGAGCCAGGTGTGTGTGGGAACGGAAGCAAACAGTTTTTGACCGTGGTTGCACCAACACGGTTGTGTCAACCTGGCTGTGGAGGTCATCTCTTGTCATGTGTTGTGGGATTAATGTGTTGAAGCAGAATAAATGGATCGAAAGAGACACAGAGCCAGCCAGATTTGTTTGTACCTAACGCGCGTCCGAACAAGTTCCTCCGTTCGTCCCCCAGTGGCTTTTAATATAAAATGGATATATGGTAAAGTCATTACAAAAACATTTCTTTAACTCCGCCAACAAATACTTTAAAATTAGTGAATTTTGTTATGGAATTTGGTGTGAAAGTTGTATTTGTTGTTATCATAAGGCAGAAGCAGAGGAGGCTCACTGAAGCTGGCATGGGGGGACAAAAAAAAAAC